>VNJQ01007414.1:0-132297 GCA_008042515.1 Drosophila truncata
GAGATCATGTTCGGCTCCAGAGTGTCCCAGTTGTAGTTGCCCAGGAAGCTGATGCCGATGCTGTAGGGGTTCCACTCGGCTGCGTGGGCACCCATGTTGTTCCAGCCACGACCCTCGTACACGTTGCCATCTCCGCCGATCAGGAAGTTGTAGCCGATGTCAGGCCAGCCCAGGGAGTCCATGTGGTAGCTCTGGACGCTCTGCAGGACGGCGTTGCACTGGGCGCGGGTCTCGCAGTAGGAGCCGGCGGTGTGGTGGATGATGGCGTAGCTCAGGTAGTTGCCCAGGCCGACGGTCCACTTGGCGCCGCGGCCACCCCACTCCGCCTTGGAGACAACATAGACGCCTTGGGTCATGTACTGGCAGCAGGCCAGGATGGCGAGCAGGAGAGCCACTTTGGAAACCATGATTACCAGCTTGATGAAGACTGAAGTGCCGCGGGGCCCTTATATAGGGACGGCGATCTAAATTATTACTGCGACTTATCAGGGCTTCGATGCTGATTTACAGCCCCCTTCGGCGGCACCTGCTTAGATTCTTATTAGGGGAAGACCCTCCGAGCGGACTCCCTCCCAATCTGCTGAGGTTGATTTATTCCGCAACTGATTAAGGTGGCTAATTATCAATGGGAGTTTTGGGCGACACTTTGACTGGCATTTCTTGTGGTTTCAATGGCGCGAAAAAAGAGGATATTGTCTGATCCACAATGGATTAGAAAATGGGTAATTATATAAGCTATCATTTACTAAATTCTGTTCATTAAGGTGGCCTTTTAATGTCCCTCAATATTAGAAGAAATTCCATAAAATACATAGAAATCTATTATGAGGCTGCGCACTGGAGGATCCAAGTGGAATTTCACAGATCTGGACTATGAATTTGAGAACTTCTTGGCGAACGTGAGAGACTGACTTATAATTTGAAAGTGAAGTTACTATAAATACTTTGCTGTTCTTCCTCCCGACAGATGAGCTGTGTGGCTGTGATGCGGCTGCCCTACTCCATGCGTTGCATGATGGCCAAAAGAGCTCATGACTGCAAGAGTATCATTAACTTCTTCAACTACTTCCGCATGATGTACTGCGCCATTGACATAGAGAGGAAGTCCGTGGAGATCCTGATGATGTGTTTGTTCATGTTCATCTGCGTGGTGTTCCTGTGGGCAATGTCCTACAATATTAGTACCTTGTAAGTTCCTGAATACCTACGACTGACCTACGATTGACCTCTGAACTTGCAGCTTTTCGCCTGTGCTGAAGATAATCTGCCTGAAATTGCGTATGAACGAGTATCTGGCGGGTGTCACCTTCCTGGCCTTCGGCAACTCGTGTCCCGACATTATTGCCAATCTGATGCCCGTGCGAGCCAATGCACCGATCTTCACCATAGCGGTGGGCAATGCCCTGGCCATAATACTTCTCAGTGGCGGCACTGTTTGCTTTCTGAGGCCCTTTAAGATGAAAGGTCACTGCACAGTGCGGGATCTGTTGTTCCTGCTGCTCGGCGTGGAGGTTTTGCGTTATGTGATGGTCAAGAATGGGCCAGGCACTGTTACCATGTGGGAGAGCGTCGGTGAGAGCTTACCTGCTTACCTTTTCTGGAGACTACAACATTCCTATATAATTTCCTATTCCTTAGGTCTGATCTTCGTGTATGTGGTTTATGTGAGCGTTAATGTCATAGATCTCGTCATTATGCGTTGCACCATGAAGAGTAAGTTGAATGGAAATGAATGAGTTACGTAATTAATGTCCTAAACCCTTCTGGCCCCCCCCAGAGCTTCGAAAGGAACTCGAGGAAATGCGATCGTTAAAAACTCTACCACAAAAGGAGTACAAAGCCAAAATGCGGATACTGACTTCATTGGAGGTAGATGACGAACTTCCCATCCATGACACAACACAATACCGTCGCTCTAGGGCATCGGGTACCCATTTTACCGAAGCCACCGCTACTGGTTACTTCGCCACCCCTAAGCAGAAGGATACTCCCACGCCCGTTGATATCGAGAAGAATCGGCAGTTTTTGTACAATCCAGAGAATCCGAAAAACCTTTTGCTCTTCCGGGAGTTCTTACAATCTCTGAATCCCATTGATGGAGAGGAGTGGGAGTTAGGTGGTTGCTGTCAGCGCTTCATCCTGATCATCCGCAGTCCACTGGTGTTCATACTGCTAGTTCTCATTCCTGTGGTGGACTATGAGAAGGACAAGCATGGCTGGAGCAAGCTGCTAAACTGCTTACAGATTGTGTTGAATCCGTTTGTGGTCATCACTCTCATCCATTGTAGGTATGTGCGAGTCCTGGGTCGGAGCATATAATTAACCGGGTAACCCCACCCCCCCAGCTGCGGTTTCAAGCAAGTATCACACTTGGTACATAACCCTCAATCTCAGCATATCCATGTGGTCTCCATTTCTGACGCTGCCGCTGGCCATTATAATATTTCTCCATTCCCGGACAGATGTGCCTCCCTTCTATCATCTGGTAAGATCTCTTTACAACATTCTTAGTGGAGCTCTCATTATATTTTTTATAGCTCTTTGCCTTGCTCACCTCTTTCAGTTCGATCACAATTATCTGGATAGCGGCAACTGAGCTGGAGGTGCTCTCCGAGATTGTGGGCATTGTCTTTCATCTGTCGGAGAACTTTATGGCTGTCACCATAGGAGCTATATCGAATGCCACGCCGGATATGATAGCCAACTCGCAGCTAACGCTGCAGGGCTACGGACGGATGGCATTTGCTGCCATCATAGGTGGTCCTGTTTTTGGTAAGAATGGGGTTTTAATATACGTTCAATCACCTCCAGGACTTATCCTTTATTTCAGCCATTGTTGTGAGCATGAGCGTGGCCTTTGTATTCAACAAGAGAGTGCGCCAGGCGGACGCTGCCTCTTGGGTATTCGGCGAGCATGGAGAAATCTGCTACTATTTCCTGCTTATAACTATTGGCACCACACTGTGGTGGTCCATCACCTTCGATTTTCATGCCCGTCGATCCGCCGGTGTTTTCCTGTGGTGCGTTTTCCTGCTTTTCATGCTATTTGTCATTTGTGTGGAGTGGGAGATCATTCATGATCTATCCGATGACCAAATATTGCAGCCAGTTTGATTAAAAGGGAATTTTAATAATTTTTACAGCCTTTAAATGTTTTAATATAACCGATACATTAAATGCATTTGATTGGGAATTTATAACTATAAAGTTGGCAAGTATTCCATTCTGAAAAAAAGGTCTCTGTATGTTTTGATTTTATGGTTGTCATTGAACAAACCTTTGTTTACTGAATGAATTTTTTTACACCTCTACCTCAGTTCTGTGCCTTATCGGTTGGTACTTTTTCCCTTGGTCCCCATAAATCGTGTCGTATCGACGGAATGTGCGGGTAATCTATGATTTTAAATTTGTTTAAAATGTTTCGACTCTTCTCGCGAAGAAATAGGATTAAACTAAAGCATGTCCTATTTATTCCTTTGTTTATGTTAAATATAGTCAAATTAAGTAATTAATTCTAGTCATATTAATAATAAAAAAATCCACAAACAAATAATTTTCTATTATTTTAAACTATTTTATGGTTTGTATTCAAGATTCGTTTATTTCGATAGAAGAACGCTCACAAATTGTCATAAACAAAATGAGGGAAGCTTACATAAATAAGTTAACCAGTTTTTTTAGGGCGAAAGAAAGAGTATTTTTTGGGCAGCTTGCATTGCTCTGAGGTTTCATCGATCCGAGGGATTTGAAGCTGGGATTAGTAGCTATAGCCTGTCTGAGGATTGAACTCGCCGTTGCCGCGGCCAGCTCCCGGTGCTCCCGGCGCAGGTGGAATGTACTGCGATCCGGGTGCTCCTGGCCGTCCTGGAGAGCCTGCGAATGAAAACAGAATTTTAAATACGATAGCAGAAAAGGATTAGCATAAACTTACCAGGACCTCCCGGGCCTCCCGGACCCCCTGGCGCGCCTCCTCTGCCTGCCCCGCCACCAAATCCACCGGCACCGCCAGCTCCGCCGGCGCCTCCAAAGCCTCCTGGGCCACCCGGACTACCAGGACCACCTGGCGCGCCTCCTCTTCCTGCGCCGCCACCAAATCCACCTGCCCCACCGGCTCCGCCGCCGCCTCCGAAGCCTCCTGGGCCAGCCGGACCACCTGGAGCTCCACCAGCTGGGGGAGGAACGTATTGATTGCCGCCAGGGAATCCTGGACGCCCTCCAGCGCCTGGGCCACCGGCACCACCCGGACCACCTGGCGCGCCACCCCTTCCTGCGCCGCCACCGTATCCACCTGCACCGCCTGCTCCTCCGCCGCCACCAAATCCTCCTGGACCGCCAGGACCTCCAGGCGATCCTGCAAAGATTTATTAAAATTAATTTAAATAAAATTCCAATTAAAACGGATTACGGATTAGTGAATGGGCTTTAAAGTAACGGCTTTCGGTTACAAATTATAATTTATGGAATATATTTAGTAGATCGTGGGAAAAATAACAGACAATGAATGTTCAAGAAACTTGAAAAGCGTGGGAGTAACTTAGGAGTACAAGCAGGTTGATCTCCATACAATCTTCCCACCAAATTTTTCCATAAAGATCACATTGCTTTGATCTTAAGCCGGTAATTTAAACTTTATAAACTTTATTGACTACTCACCTGAACCACCTCGACCTCCGCCGCCTCCAAATCCACCGGGGCTACCTGAAGATCCTGAAAATAACGCTTTGATTATTATTATATCATTAAAAGTGGTCCTTTTTAGTAACACCAAAGGTTTAAAACAAGGATTGAGGAATATTTTAGCAGCTTACCGGGTCCACCTGGCCCTCCTGGCGCACCGCCACGCCCTGCGCCTCCTCCATAACCTCCGCCACCGCCTGCACCACCTCCTGCGCCGCCTCCAAAGCCACCTGGACCTCCTGGCGATTTTGTTATTAAAAATACATTAAAAAAACATATTTTTAGGTTCAATAAAATGAGCAAATTTACTCACCTGGACCGCCTGGGCCTCCGCCACGCCCTGCGCCGCCTCCATAGCCGCCGCCACCGCCTGCTCCACCACCTGCACCACCTCCTGCGCCGCCTCCAAAGCCTCCTGGCCCACCTGGGCCTCCTGTGACAAAAATATATCAATAAAAAATTCAATCAAAATGATGAAAAGAAGCACCATTACCTGGACCTCCTGGCCCGCCGCCACGGCCTGCGCCTCCACCTCCTCCGTAACCTGATCCGCCGCCGCCTCCAAAGCCTCCTGGCCCACCTGGTCCTCCAGGAGATCCTGTGATAAAAATTGAATAATTGATTATTTAGTTTAAAGTCAAGAAAAGGAACACTGAGTAATATTAATAATAATAACTCACCAGGCCCACCAGGAGCTCCTGGAGCACCGCCGCGTCCGCCACCGCCTCCGTAACCTCCGCCACCGCCTGCTCCGCCCCCGTATCCGCCTGAACCGCCACCTCCACCTCCTCCTAAGATATAAAAATGTATTAAATAAAGAAACCACAACAATTTTCGCAGCAATTACTCACCATGACCACCGCTAAAGCCACCGCCTGGCAGAATGTTGATGCCCTGGGCGGCCAGTGACTTGGCTATCGCCTCCGGAATGGGCGGAGGAGTTGGCAGAGCAGAGCCCGAGGGCACGAATCCATTCTCATCCGCCGTGTACATGATCTCAACGAGCTCGCCCTCGGGATTCGTATACGAATAAGAGCCCATCACGGAGGGTATCTCGTTCTCCGAACCCTTGTTCTTCACGGTGCCCTCCTCCTGGGCCTTGATTCCATTGCCAGTCTCGTAGCTGAAGCGATAGTTGCCATCGCCGTCGTTTTCGTTGACGAACGACAGGATGGGAATAGGTGGTCCGCCGGCGGGAGGTCCACCAGCTGGAGGATTGGGCCTGGGAAGGGGGACGGGACCCGGGCCGCCGCCACTGCCACCAGGAGCAATGGGTCGACCATTTGCAAAGCCACCCAAGCCGTTATTGCCGCCGCCGAAGCCGCCTCCGCCTGCCCCGCCGCCTGGAGCGCCCCCAAAACCGCCTCCGCCTGCTCCGCCCCCGCCAAAGCCGCCACCGAAACCACCTCCTGGTCCCTGCAATCCCGCTCCTGGACTGCCGCCCGCACTGGCCGCGCTGGCAGGTGGCGGCAGGTATTTGTTATCCAGCTTTGCGGCCTGCGTCACCGCCAGCGTCGTAATCAGCAGAGCCTGGAAGAGATCAAGAGGATGGGCAACAAATTTATGCATGGTTTTTAATGGAAAGTTCATCGCGATGCACGCTTCCAACTTGGCCTGGAGGAACACTTCAACCGTGATAAATGTGCAAAATGTAGAATTAACAAATTGTGTAATATATATTATCTTAAGAGCCTGTAAAAAATTCAACAACCAATTTAATGAAATTTATGGGCTGTTATTTATGGAAACCATAAAAATTTAATGAATGGAAACTACTCATTCTCGAATGATAATTAAAATTAAGTTTGATTATTCTGTGGGATTTTTATAGTTTAAAATGTGTATATTCTAGGAAACTAAGAAGATTATTTATTTATGATTATTATTTATTATTATTTTAATAAGTAAACGAGTCTTCAATATGTTGTAATTACAAGTCGTCAAGTCCTAGACCTCAATTAATTTTATGTGTGGCCATAAAAGAGCTTAAAAAATTGAATTTGTTCAAGTTACGCCAAGTTAAACACCTTATTTAGGAGTTAAAGTGGAGAATGGAATGCATTGCAAGAAGCTAGAGAGGATCCGACCTCGAACGGGGTCAAGAGTGTGGCCAAAATGTCGGCCATTTCATTTCATCAATGAATCGCGCCCATTGACATCGCGCAACACCGCTCACGTTTTCCATTTTCCATTGTTGCAAATGGCCCATTAAGGCAGCTAATACCCAGACTATCGAATGACTATATCAAGCTCCTCATCGACAACGACGAACTCTGATATTTATGGACTTCTTGTTACACAGAAGATGTCTGTCGCTTGAGGCAACCGGAGAAGAAGATGTAGCAGCAACAGCAGCAGCAGCAGCAGCAGCATGAAGCCTGCAGCGTGTGAACTATCGCCAGAGACTGCTCAGGCTGGCTGGGAAGGTTAAGTAAACGGTTTGAATTGGCTGGAAGCTGGGGCAGAGCTCCATGTCCGGCGACCAGCGAGTGTCAAGTTGAAGTTTAAACCGTTTACTGACTCCATCCGCTGACGATGAGCTCACTTGTCGCCGTTTGTCGCGCACCTGAATAATGCAATTTTCCGAATAATGAAAATTCTGACATTTGCCACCAGATCTGACTCATCTTCAAGGCATGAAGTATGAAGTATGATGATGATGCCACATGCAACCAACGCCTGCCCCTACAGACTCTTCTTGGGGATTTCGTGACCGTCGCGCAGACATCTTCGACAGTATTTCGCAACTGCTAAAATATAATTGCAGTAATTGCAAATGGGCTGCCAATTGGGTCGCCCCACTGCCAAGACTGCTTCCATTTCCATTTTCATTTCCATTACGACGACGATGATCTGCTTTGGAGGCGGTACGGACACGACCGATACTTGGGCAACTTTGCGTGCCATCGCTATCGTCTCCTCCTCCTCCATCTGGGATTGCCAATGGCCTTTTAATTTATGCGTTACTTGATCTTTTCCAAAACAATCGGATATGCTAAGTGCGATGGGGAAATCCTTCCTTAGCTGGGCTCAACTCAACACACTCCCTGCGGCAAGTCAATTAATTTATCGCGATCTTTAATGAATTGGTTGTGACTAAGTGGCTTTACCTGGGAGAGGAATTGGTGATTTGTTGTTACTAATTCATCTTTTCTTTGATATTTATAATTAATATTTCCTTTTTTTTTGCAAAATTCAGTGCTTAAACTTTTTAGAAGAAATACTCCTGATAGGAATGGGAAAATATTCTTGCTCGTCGACTTGATACCGAGTTTTGAACAATATCGTTTTACATTAATGGCTCTTACTCATGTGATCAATTCAATTATGTTTTTTTAGCTAAATATTATTTAAGATGCTTTAAATATTATATTCTAACATTTTTATAATGGTTTAGATACTTAAAATATATTGAAATAAATTTAGATTTTACTGCAGATTGGAAAATATTAATTCTAAAATTTTCGTGAATTCCATTCGTTCAAAAATCAAAGATGCAAAATGTATATACAATCGTCAACAACTAATTAGCAAGACTAATTACTTTGGCGCATTTTTATCGAAAAAATGATAGCATTTTTTAAAATATGATAAATACCTTCTAGAAATATTATTTTTTAATGAACAGTAAAGATTAACACGATACCTTGGCCAATTGTTGTAAAAAATGATTCAAAATCGAAAATAGAACTGTGCCAAATAATAAGAAAGATTTTAGATTTGTATGAAAATTTTTTAGTTTTCCTATTATTTTTCAACCAAAATTCTTTTATTCATTTGGCTATTTATGATTGGATTCAACAGGTTTCAGTACAAATATTTGTTAATCATAGTTTTTGTTGAAATATATGTATAACAAATATTTTGGGTTTATAAAATCCTTCATTTGACATTTTATCGATAATAATGCGCCGAGCAAATCCGTCTTTCTAATTAGTTGTCAACGACTGTACATAAATCTAAAACCCCGAAACCGCCTTTTCTGGATTTTCCTGTAACCACTGAACTTACCCACTTGGGAGCCATCTCTGTTACTCTTTCGCTTTAATATTCCAAATGGTATTTTGCAAAGGAATCCTTGTCACTATCCTTGACACAAAACAAAACGAAACGAACGAAACCACGCGAGTCCTTGCTGGGAACTCTCTGCTGTGCCACCGCGGGTGTTGTGGCTCCTCAATTGTCACGGTACTATTGTGCCGATCGCAGCCTGGGTTCTCCCACTTTTATACTTGGTTTCGGCGCCAAATGCAATCAAATGGAATGGAATGAGCTCTAGCTCTGCCTCTATGTACCTCTACCTCTAGCTCTAGCTCTGGCCGAATCCGAAGCCGGAGCTTGCAGCTCAGAGCTTGGCGCTGCTGAGCGAGTGCTGAGATTTTGATACTTTATGGCATTTATTGCGAATCGTGTGCAGCTGTGTTGGGGCAAAAACAATTGCCAGCCCAAGGGAGGAGGCGAAGAACAACCGAGGAGGAGGAGGAGGAGCTGCATAGGTTCGCCCCATTGTCTCAACGACGGCATCGGCGGCATCTCGTTTACCCAATGTACCTTGTCTCGTTAAACAAACGCTCTCAGCCACATCTCTCCCGAGTTGGTAAAAATTAGCAAGTTGCCGCCGCTTGCTGCTCGTAAATTGAAATCCAATCGAAACGCTCAACGCTCGAGCGCATCATTCAGCTGCTGCTGCTGGTGCTGCTGCTGCTGCTGCAGATTCATCTCCATTGAATGGCACGTTTGGGAAACAGTCTCGCTTGGCGCTAAGAATCGCATATAGAAATGCAGTCTGGCCCAGACGGATGTCCATAAATCCGGGCTGATGGGATTTCATGGCAGCTCTTTCACAGGGCCGAGGCCCAGGTCCAGTCCAGGTGACCTTTCACCTAACAATTTGAGTGGAAAACTGGTAATAAATACCACTTAATATCGACACCCTCTGGGCATTGCGCAAAACAAGTTGCTCCACTTGGCGGCAAAGCATCCATCTGCCGCCACAGCCCCTTCTCCAGCTAACCACATACATATTTCGTTTGAGTTAAACTTTTGCAGAAAGGGCAGTTGCATGTTTCGGGGGCCAAGTTTAGCGAAAATGCTTGACATCTTTTCAGCCAAAAAAAAAAAAAAAAAAAAAACAAGGAGAATGCTCACTGACATTTGCCAGTTTGGAAAGGCAGCACACTCAGTCTCTCAGTTGCAGTTTCGCGCTTGCATTCTCTGTGGGATGGACATCATCGGCAGCACAGCTGCGCGGACCAGAACGCCAGCCAAGTGGCAAAAGGAATTTGCACGCACTTGCACAGAAATGCAAAAAATCTCATTCGAAAAAAAAGAACGAAACGTACAAAAAACAAAACACATTTACTGAAAGTCCACGCTGCGTATGCGCAACATGCATCACATCACTCATACGCCGCGTGGCCTTGCCAAATTAACACACAAATGAGCAGGCGGACACGCCCACTCCCAGCCTAACATTGCATAAGCATCGAAAAATAATAATCTCGAAGACTGAGAGCCTCAATTAAAATGACTCAAGTCGGATGCAGAGATGCATCGTAGAATGTTTGCCGCCGCGCTTTGGGTTTTTCTACCCTCGTAGTTCCTGCACCAGCGGATTATTTATAGCGTAATTATGATTACTCAATACTCAATCGTACAAATCAAATACAAAACGTTTATTCAAGCCTCGGGATAGCGGGTAGTAGACAATTAACAATGATGCGATGAGTTGGTGTTGGTTTCTCTAAAGGCTTACTCGCCAGTCATCATCTCCATGAATTCTGCAAGAAAAATAAAGTGGAGCAATTAGTTAAAGTGTTAAATTTACAAGAAATATTGTTTTGGAAATTCTAAAATCTTTACTAAGGGAGAATGATATGAGGATATTTATTAAATATCCATGGGACTAACGACAATCTTCAAAGTCAGGTTAATATTAGAAACTAACCAATTTTAAAGTATTTCCTTTAGTATAAATATAAAATAATAAAATAAGAAGAGTAAGAAAAAGGTTATTCTTTTAAAAATCTAATAAAAATAAAGTTACATCTTCAACAGAAATACTTTTAAAAACTTTCCATTACAACAAATGCTTCCATATCAAGTAACAAACAAACAAAGTCTTCTACCAACTCGCAAGTTGCAGTAATCTTCTCTTAAATCTTACGGAAAGTGATACGTCTCTCTGTCGCTCTGTGTAAAGATCTAAGGCTCTAAAAATAGACGCGTCTACAAGGGCAGCTAGCTCCCCTCAAGGCGGGAAACTAAGGCGATTCAACAAATTGATATAATTTGTGTGGAACAGAAAAAAAAAAAATAAAAAGAAAATATGGAAAATGCCTCCTCTCATTGGCATTTGGCCAGAGAATTTTAAATTTTATCGGCCGAGTGACGGCGGCTAATTGGTCGTTCAGCGGACTTACCATCAAAGTCCACGGTGCCGGAGCCGTCAGAATCGATTTCCTCAATCATGATGTCCAATTCCTGCTCGGTCAGCTGATCGTCCAGCTCCTTCAGGATTTCCTTCAGGCAGGAGGTGGGAATGTAGCCATTGCCCTGCTTGTCGTACAGGCGGAAAGCCTCACGCAGCTCCTTCTGCATGGCCTCGTCATCTTCCTCAACGATGAACTTGGCAGCCAGCTGGACGAACTCCTCGAACTCCAGGCGACCAGACTCTTTTTTTGGGGGGTGAAAATGTTGATTAGTTTGGATTTTAAGGGGAAGGGGGAATATTTTTTAGAGTACTTACTGTCCTCATCGACCTCGTTGATGAGCTCTTCGAGGATCTGCCTGTCGAAGGGCTGACCCATGAGACGGAGGATATCGGCCACCATTTCGGTGGAGATGCTGCCGCACTTCTGGTGATCGAAGCTGTTGAATGCCTTCTGCAGAACGGCAATCTGCTCGGGGGTCAGGTCCTCATCCTGGAAGCAAGCAAGTCATTATTATTTAATGTAAAGAAGGTGTGAAGTGTCTCATATTCCTTAAGGAATTGGGAAATAGAAACTAATATATTTGAAGGTGTTATGACCCTCCGTCCTAATCCGCAAATCTCATTTGCTCCACTTACAATGTTATCCATGTTAAATCCTGTGCTAGTTGTTCACCAGATCGATCTCCGCCAACGACTGATTCAGTTCCCCACTTCTGCGTATCTCGAGATCCCGAAGGCCCAGCGGCAGCACACACAGCACACACCCACACACTGCGCCACTGTGTCGGGGCATTCCAAAAGTAACAAGCTAATTTATGGTTTTCAGCAGCATTTTCGAAAATAAAACCAAACCACCGGGGGAAAATAAACAAAAGAAAACGTAGAATGTGCTTCTAATTTTTCGTTTTTTCTTCTTATTTTTGTGAAGTGAAAATACGAAAAGCACTGTAAAACCATTGTGGCACTGGCCTGGCCGCATTTACTGTGCCTGCTGGCCACCAGAAACCAGACCAGCGGACCAGCAGACCATCTACAAGAGGACCCACCCCCCTTTCGGCGCGGGAAGAGCAATACGATTTTGTAGTGGTTTGCTAAGCTTAACAATGACTATTTTTACGCGGCAACACTGAGCGAAATCGGAGAAGAAATCTGTGAAGAAGATCTCTGGCTGCTGATAAACTGATAAACCAGTTCCCAAATGAGATGTCACCATTCATTAAAACTAAACACGCTTAATGACGATTAAGAGCCTTAAATTAGCTTATTTTAATTTTAAATAAAACATCTGTTGTTTTTTATTATTTCTTCGCTTTATAGTGGATATTGGATACTGGATACTGGTATTTATTTATGGCAATTTAAATGACGACTACTCAATAAACGAATGGGGGAACTTGTTATAAAATTCTAGGTGATGTTGCAGCTTTAATTATTAATATCTTGGATATATTACAGAAAATAAATAAATTTAAAATTTATGTTTTTAAAATATAACAAATATAGTTTTAAAGTTAAACTTTATAACTATTTTTCGTAGGTTTCCTTAAAGAATTTTATTACCTTTTGCTCTTCAAGCTATATCTAAAAACATCAATTCCTAATATGCTCTTAAATTAGTTAGCGAAGAAATTAGTTCTTTAACATTTTAAAAACGATTTTTCCAAAGAAAACTTTTGTAAACTGCTCATTTTTCTATGGTTCTTATTGAGCAACTTTAATTTTAAAGTTTAATCAATGAAAACTAAACATATATGCTCCAAAATTAACAAATAAACTTGCTATTTCTTGATATTTATTTAAAACTAAACGAATTAAATATACTTCGATAATTTTTCATCAAATAAATTAATGATAATAAGAAAAAAAATCATAAACTCAGTACAATTATTTTCCCCAGTGTACACTTAAGTGGTTCCCATAATTTAAATATATATCATGTATTCCCCACACTCATAATTGGAGCAAATTCGATCACATATTTCCAATTCACAGCTCGGTGACACGCTTTATGAATCAATCACGGGCACGGCGCGCCCACAAAATCATTAATAGCTCGACCACATTAACGGGCAATTAAAGATTGGGTATAAATTAAGAGGATGGAATCATTCCGGACAAGCAGCACCGCCCCACCGATACCCCCTGCGTCCAGCAGCCCTCTCCTCTTCTGGTGGATATATCAAACGACGAACAGAAACGAGCCGAGTGCTAAAACATTTTTATAAGCGATTCGAATATTGTCTCTTGCGGTTCTGCTTCCTCCAACGTATACGTATTATTCGTATTGGATGTATATTCAAATTTAAATCAGCCATAATATCAGTTTTCGCTTTGTTTAATACCACACAATGATATGCAAATTGATTTATACATTTTAATAAAATGGCTGCGCTGGTGTGGCACACATTTTCGGAATTACAGACGTGTTTTTGTTTATCACACACATAATGGCTATGGAATATTGGGAATTTAGGAATATATTCAGCAAGAGTATTGGCGGAAAATATTGAGGAAACCAAAATGTTGTTTACGGATTATGACAGCGCCGGCCAAAGCAGCCGACAAAAGTTGACGTCACGGTGACATATTGACCATTTGTTTATGTTTCTTATTAATTAATTAGCAGCCAAATAGATGGGGCGCATAACTCAAATGCCAGGAATTAGTAATTGACAACAGCTGGGCTTGAAAAAGATATTTTTTCGAAGCGCCAGAGGGGAATCTTAGAAATTTTTGAAATCCCTGCAGGCATTGGTAATTGCCAATCACTGCAGGTTACACAGGGGAAAAAGGTTTATGGTTTAGGGAATATATTTTAGAAATCGCATAAAGAATTGCTAGTTTCATATTTAATTAATTAAGAACTTTGTGTAAAACATAGAACTACTTTTTCATTAATATTAGATAGAAAAGCTACGAAAAGCTAATTAATTTAAAAACACTTTTTGCCTTAAATACATCTAAAACTGGAATCATTTACAAGTTCTTTCCTTTACCCCTCAGTTTATTTTTCCTGTATTTTATTCTAAATTAAAATTTGCAATTTTTCCGCAGTGTTATACCGATCTTTCCTTGACAGGCACTTTGGCAGGTTGACGTCTCCCTCTCAGCATCTTAATCCATCATCGTTTGGTACTCGTTATCTTCACTTACAGCCGCCGTCTATTGGCGGGTATTGGGTTTTCAGATTTCCATGTCGGGCTTCCAGAGCGATTAGCCTCAACGACCCAGAATCCAAAACCGAATCAGAATCAACGGATTTGGCGGCGGAGCATAAGCTTTTCAATGTTATTCTGACATTTCTGAGGCGACTACGACGACGACGACAACAAGGTGTAGCCTTGATCGTCGCGGCGGCCACTTTGGTTACTTGTACCTTGGATGCGATGCGATGCCCCTGGGTTACAGCCAGGCAGCCAGCCAGCTTCATCGTAATTGACGACGGCATTCACTTTGCTCGTCGTCATAATTGCAGTGGCATTACTCCGCATTGCCTCGCATCGTAGCGGATCACTTTCAAAGACTTAAAGTCTAACATTTTCCATCTGAACTTATGACAATAAAGAGCCTGATTATCCCATGGCGATATAAATATGGGTAAATGTCTGCCAGACACAGAAAACAGAATATCGAAATCATCATAAACCTGATATTAACAAAGAGATTTATTTGATAAGGAAACTTGATGCGTAGTTATCTTCTATCTGATATATCTTTTAGGGTTCTTCATTAAGACTTGATAATGATTCTAAGCCATTTAAACTAAAAGATCATAAACAGGAAGGTTCCTGATCTAATCTTCAACTTTTAAGCGGTTATTTGTTTAATAAAGATTTAATTTCGTAATAGTTACTTGTTAGTTTTTAAATTTATATATTTTTAAAAGGAATACTCACCTGCTTAGCAATATTTTTCTCTTAGTTTGATAATGGTATTTCAATCAATACATTTCCTGGCTGTATAGATCCATTTGCCAAGCTGTCGCAGCTTCGTGATAGCCAAGATGCTTATACTTTATATGGTAAAAAACTTTGTGGGTGAATAATAACCATTATAAAGAGCCCAGCAGATGATACCATACTGATCCGGCCCAAAAGTATGCCAAAATAATGCTCATCACTCTTTCTTCTCTCGGAAAGAAGAAACCGAAAGTGAAGAAACTTTCAGGGGATGCACAAACAGCCAGCGCAAGTTCAGGGTTAGCTCATCAACAATGGTCATCTGTCAGAGACATTCAAATACTAATATTTATCTCTTTTCTTTCGTATTCATCGCCGGCTGACCTTCACTTGTTGTGCTGCGCCGCATAAAATTAGGGGAAACTTGTTTCTTAACAAAGTGTGTTTCATTATTCAAATTATTTTCCGAGACAAGCTGCAAACGAAGATGCATTGCGAATCCTTTCCGGCTAAGAAGACAGACTCAGGGCGATTTACTTTTTAATGCATTTATTTTTTGGCAAACATAACTTAGGCATCCTTGGAGGGGTGGGCAGCGATCCATTCCAGGGCGCGCTGGATGGCCTCTGGGATTGGTGGTGGGGTGGGCAGAGGGGGGTTGGCGGACAGCACCTGGTAACCGTTGGCATCAGCGACATAGGTGATGGACACGGGCTCGCCCTCGGGAGAAGTCCAGCCGTGCTGGCCGTTGACCTTCCACTCCTCACCATGCAGCTGACCAGCCTGCTCAATATCCACAGAGTTGTCTAGCTTCAGGGCCCACTTGAAGTTGTCCACATTAACTTCCTGCTCGCTGCGGAGGACACCGGCATCTTCGTTGGCAAAAGCCACAGCCAACAGGCAGGCGAAAGCAATCTAGAAGGATTAGATCACTAGTTAGTTAGGAGATTCCTTGGAATTTGGCTTGTGATAAGAGCCACTTACGATGAACTTCATGTTGTTGATTGGAAGACTTGAGAAGGCTTACTGATATCGTTGTGGAACTTCTGGCTGCTTTTTATATGCTACTGATGGCACGATGATGATGCTTCTGCTTCTGCTTCTGCTTCTGCCGGTGGCGCCCAAGTTCAAGTCAAGTGACGCGGAGGATTTAATTTCATTAATTATGCATAAGATAAGCCAAAATACAAGTTTATGTGTGGGCCTCGTTATTGCCGTGCGGATCGGGTAAAGATCATGCAGATCGGCAGACGGAAGACGAGTTCGACACGGAGACATTAACTAAGTATGTGTCAACTAGCAGACACATTGTAAAGATATAATTAATTCTCGAATTATTTTCGTCAAAAATATAGTCGAAATTAGCATAATTTCGCTTTCAGCCAGGCAAGCGCGACCGGTTTCCGATCGCATCTTGTGCGTATCTCAATTTGAATCTGATCGGCACTAGCTTCGGGCGGGGGCACCTTGACATCCCTCCTGAGAAAAGACAGATAGCTCCCCCCAAAGACCCGTATCCGATAAATAATTCAGCTTTATTGTTAACTCCGCCTTAATCTACAGTCTAGGCATTGCCGCTCATCAGCTTCTGTACAGCGCGATCGAATTTTCTGCAAGTAAAAATGGTTGGAGTGTGTGAAAAGCTTTCCCTGATTAAGAAGGCATTCCAGCTTACTTGGAAGTCAGCGACTCGCCGGGAATGTAGAAGGGATTGCAGACGGCGTCTGTGTAGAGCATGTGAAGATTGCGAAAGATCTGGAAAGAAGCAGGGGGAGTATCAATATTGTACTAAAACCTAATGGGAAAATAAACCCACCGCTCGCACCTCGTTCTCCCGCAGCGCAACGTTGCTGGAGTCGATGACCACGATGAACTTCACCCGCGAGTTGGTCACGAAACCGTAGCTGCAAAAGGATCATTCTATCAGTTACAAGAATACCATGGATATTACTATCTACATTTTGTGATTCTCTGTGGAGTAGAGCAGCCCCAGATAAAGCTCCTTGGACTCGGGTGCTCCCTTGCCAATTAAACACTTTTCCTCCACGACGTCCAGGGCGGCGTGGACATGGTACTGTAGCTCCAGCTCCTGCTCCATATCGGATGTGGTCAGGTACAGCGGGGCGTTCTTTGTACAGAAGAATAGTTAATAATTGTGCGAGGCTAAGAAAATATAACTTACATCCTTGCCTATAACTGCTATGCAAAATGCCATATTAGTAATATTGAGGTTTAATTTGTTCTCAAGCGTAACTCTTATGAAACTGTTTTATGTATATTAACTCTCAATTTACTAACTTTTAAGTAAAATAAGAATTTACAAAATTATTTGTTTACTTTTTTGCAATAGAGAAGGAACCAGCTGTTTCTTATCGATAATCTTCCAGTCGACAGATATATATGCTGGATTTTTTAATTTATTAAGGGAATATTTAAGACCTATAATATATTAATTTCCTCGTTATTGGTCATTCAATCTATTCATTTGACTAATTTTCATTATTTTTGTTTAGTTCAATTACGTACAAATGTACAAAGAAAATTATCGATAATTGCAACGAAACGTTATCGTTAACTGAGCATCGCCATTATCTATACTTGTTGTTTGCTTGCAGTCAGAAAAGAAAAACAACGAAAATTGATTTAATAGCCATCGCGGATAGACTTGGCACCCTGGTGGAGATGGCGCTCCAAATAGCGCACAACAACCGCGACGGCCGGCTCGGGGGCCCTTCTCCGGGCCTGGTGGAAGTGTTCGTGCTGTTCGTCAACACGACCAACCGCACAGTGGATCTTTACTGGGTGTGCGAGAGGGACCGGGAGAACATATACCTGACGCTGAAGCCCTTCGAAGAGGTGCGCGTTAATACCTTCAGCACGCACAGCTGGTTCTTCCGCGACTACTACACGGGCGAGCGGATGCACGTACGCTCGCGTAGAATCTTCCAGCCGGTTCGGGTGCGGGTGCCCAAGAACCCGCAGCATCCGGACCAACTGTGCGACGTGCGCAGCCAGGTGCTAATCCACTTTCCCATCCGATCGCTGCGAGAGAACTGCCTGTGGCTCATCGCCCGCTGGCTGATACGGACGAGTAACACGCCGCGTCGGGTCATAGCAGGATACAACATACCGTCGACGCTGAAGCAACAGTTGCTCCTGCTGCTGACCACCATTGAGTCGTATTCACGCGTCGCTGGCACCCGACGGCGGCGTTAGGACAACCAACTCTTAGTTAAGCGAATTTTTGGGCGGGTTAAGGAATGAGAGCCAAGCTTGATTTCCAAATAATTTAATAAATTTAATTTTAATTGATTTTCATCCTGGCTTTGCTTTTTTGTTTTGTTTGTTTGTTTGTTACTTATGTACAAATTGGCTTGCATAGAGCGTTTTACAGGTTGGACTTCTACAATTGCATTGATTTTTTGTATCTTTAACAGATTCTTTAGATGTACTTACGTTCTATGTATATAATTATATATATTTATAAACCTAATGTGAAACAAGTGTGAATATTACATACATATAGGCGCAATTCTCTAGGTCTAGATGCTTCAGATGCAAATACATGTAAATGGTATGTCTGCAGTTATCTACGTGTGTGTTGTGTGTGTTGTGTCGCAAGCTTAATCCTTATAAGTCTGAATCTGAAGTACGCGGAAAGAGGCGAAAAAAACTAAACAAATAGGAGCACGTGGTGCTCTTTTCATTAGAAATGTTCAAACAGATTGCTCCTCGAATGACAAAGACGTTCGTTCATAAATACATACAAAATGGTTAATCGATCTGCGCTAAATCTCATTCTCTATCAATAATGCATCATCGGTACACTGCTTCTGCTGCTGCTACGGTTAGGCGGGAGATCACATGCCAGGCGTTCAATACTTGTTGCGCGTCACGCGCTCCAGGCTATCCCCGATCGAACCTGTGGGGGGGACGACACAACTCACAGTTAGGCAGGCAAAAGGCAATCATGCGTTGTGTTTGCTTTGTGTGTGTGTTGTGTGGTATGGGCTCTATCTCTCTTCTATTTACCATCGTAGTTGAAGTTCTGCTTCGTCTTGTACTGAAAAGTAAGGTCGGTAGATTGCTTCCAGATGAAGTGGCGCACCGTGCGCAGGTCCATGTTGGGATCCACAACCTGCAATTGAAAAGGCATTAGACTGTCTCCTACATAGGCTACAAATCCTTCTATTTTACCACATCGTTGCACCACAGTTCAATGCGCTCCTCCGCCGGCAGTTGTGACCCCTCAGAGTTAGCGTCGCTCTGACTATTTTGCAGGGAATTGTTGGCGTTGTTGCCTCCGCTAGGCGTGGTCTCCGCATTGAGCACCTTCTCCAGCACATGCTCGCATACCTTGCGGCACTGTATGAACTCATTGGCCACCAGGCGATCCTGTTTTTAATATAATTTAGACATAACAAAAAGACTTTTAAGCGCTTTGAGAAGACTCACCTTCTTCGTGCGCTCTGGCTTGGTCATTTGCGGATGCGGCTGCAGGAAGAACGGTATTTTCAGGAACTTGGGTATGTTCTTTTCGATCACCACATCGGTCACCCACTGTGGCGCTGTCTCGTGGAGCAGGGTGCTCTCGCTATCGCCGGCTGCATCGCGCACCAAGAGACGGCACACAGTGCGGCCGCCCACTTCGCTGTTTGGTTTCGTGGAAATAGTTGATAGAAATTAGAGAGATTAGAGATAAACAATTGAGTCGCCTCACCTGAAGATAACAGGAGTATGCTTAGGCACTTGGAAGTAACCATTGCCATGCATGTCCGGATCCATTTCGTTTGGTGGTATGGTATGCGGTGGTGTCCAGTACTCGAGGAGGGCCTCTAGCAGGAGTTTGCCATAGTTTATCTGTTAAAAGCAAGCATTTCTATCAGTAATTTCCATGGAAAAACTAATGAAACTCACCTTAATCTCTGTTGTGGGATCCACACACTCCGGCAGTCCGGCTTCGATGGACACCCAGGCCGCGAAGCAGTCCACTTCCTCCTGGCCCAACACAATTGTGGGCATCTACACAGAATAATTCATTTTAGTACTTAAATCTCCATGTATACACGGTCTCCAAGGACTCACCCCTGTTTTCAGATCGACGGTGAACCAATTTGGAATGTACACCTGCTTGTTGCGCTTCTTAACCTCCGCCTCGTAGTCCACGGCTCCCAGCTGATCCTTTTTGACCACTCTCAGCACATCGTAGACGACAACCTGATCCTCGGAATCCTTGGTTATTATATAACGCTTGTCGTTCAGCACCGTGCACTCCTTGATGGCAGCCCCGCCCTTAATGCAGGCCACCTCTGTGCCGCCCTGCGTCCACGTGGCGTCCATGCCGCCGGAGGAGTTCAGCGTACACCTGTCGTACATCGGCAGCTTCCAGCACCGAATGTCCGAGTTCCAGGTTGTGGCCCACACCCCAGTCTTGTCGATGTTGTAGCCCAGACTGAGAACGGGCGCCTGCTCCTCGCACACCAGCATCTTGTTGCTGGGATTCCGCATTTCGGTTACAATGATGTTGCGATCCCTGCTGCCGGATATTATGTACTGGAAGTTCTCGCTCATCAGCAGCGACCACACGCCCTCCTTGTGCACGTGAATGGTTTGAACGCATCGCTGCTGGCCCAGGTTCCACACCTTGATGGTGCCGTCGGAGCTGCCGGAGACCACTTGATTGCCATCGGGCGAGACGACCAGGCAGCGCACGTTCTCTGTGTGGCCGCGCAACTTCATGCTACGCATGCAGGTGCGTGGATCCCAAATGCGAAGAATATTTTCGGTGGATCCGCTCACGATGACGGTGCCGGCGGGATTCATGGCCAGGCTGTAGATGGAGTCCTTGGACCCGGTCAGACTAGAGGTGGTCACCGTGTTGTTGCTGGCAGTCAGAGCCGTCAGTGTGTTCACGTCCCACAGGAAGATGGCCTTGTCCAGCCCGGCGCTGGCCACATGCTCCCGGTCCTTGGCATAGGCCAGCGCCTGCACGTAGTCACGATGGGTGCGCAGGGTGGACATGCAGAAGCCCTTCTGGGCGTTCCACACCTTCACCGTGGTATCACAGCTGGCGCTGATAACTGGGGACAGGGATTAGTTGATGGAACTACAGCTTGATAGGGGAATAACTTACGGTTTCGTCCATTACAGCAGAGCACTATGTCGTTGACCCAGTCGTTGTGGTGCTCCATCGACTGTATGTACTTCTCGTTGGACTCCGTGCGTGTGTTCCACACTCGGATGATGGCATCGCGACCGGCCGAGTACAGCTTGCCGTTGTTTGGATCCAGCTGGAGCGCATTGACGCCATTCCGATGCTGCTTCTCCTCCGCGTCCCGTATCACAAAGGAAACCTGCGGCGGCGGATGTCCGGCGATTTAATTGGATTAGTTTTGGACCCCCCTTGCCCCCTGTCATCACTCACCTGCATTTTCTTACGGGCCTGACAAGTTTTGTGCGTCAACATGTCTTCCGCGGATCTGCTGCACTGTGGGCTTCGGCGAAATCTCTGGACTGGACTGGTTCAGGCACTGGTTGAGGCGCTGGCTGCGGATGTGGCGATTCGCGTCGAGTGCTGCTCGTGGGGCACGCACATTTATTGGTGTTCCTTTCCGGTGCTTGCTATTTACTTTTCTTTGCGGATCGAAATCAAGGAATTTCCAACCAGCTACAAATTTTTCGCACCTATTCCGCTCTCTTTCGCTCCCCACTCGTTCCCCACACTCTCCTGCGCCTGTTGGTGGTTGCCACCTGGTTTTTCGAGTTGTGCCGGCTGTTCACTAGCGGTGACTTGTTTCGCTCGCGAGTGGTTCCGAGAACCAAAAATAAAATAAAGATTAAAAGCTTTATTTAAATTAAATTAAATTATATGTTAATATTGTAATGTTATTAAAAAATGTGTTTGTTATTTGTTTATTCGAAATTTACATTTTTTAGTTAAATTAAAAGAATAATTTTGCATAAAAGCTTTAAATACAAAGAACAAATTGTTGTCAAAACACTAAAATATGAGGTATTTACAACTACTATTTATTTATCTAACAAACTATTCCAACTTTTCTCTTTCTGGCATTAAAAACTTCTACAAAAATGTAAATAGTTTTCCCGATTTGAACAAAGGAGCAGGTTCAAAAACTATCTACACTTTGATCACATTCATATTTCAATTCTCTTGGACTTACGACAAGTATATACAATTTCCAAAACATTAAAAACTTTTTAGTTAGTTTAGAAAAAACAGCGGCCACCGCGAAGACTGGTGAAAACTTGAAGCTTCGACGCGATTTGGCAGCCCTGTTCTTTACATAACAAGAAGAAGAAGACTCACCGCACACCGGGGGATATTGTTACGGATTAACTGCATTTTTACCGAAAATAATGGTCAGCACACAGAACAAGGACGCCTGCAGCTTATGCGACAAGGTGGGCCTGAAGCCCTTCACCCGGGAGAATGTCTTCAACTACTACATACCCCTCCACGGCCTGGTGAGCTATGGTGCATTGTCGGTCAATGTGATGAATCCCCAGATCGTGCCCAAGCTTCTGCCGAAGAAGGATCTTACCAATGTCTTTCTGATCTCCGCCGTGGTGGGCAGTGCCTTCTACATTTACGGACGTCCCCACCTCAAGGACGTTAAGAACAACAAACGGGGAGCCTACGCCCTTCTGGGAGCCACCCTCTTCAGCATGGGATCCGTTTTGGCCTGGGCACTGATCAAGTCCGCCTTGCCGAAGGACAACGCCCTGCTGGCTACCTTGGCTGGGCTGGGAACAGGAGCTGCCATCGTGAAAGTGGGTACCGATTACATTAAGGAAGTGGACAAGCTGCAGAAGAACTAAGTGGGAACTGTGGAACTGATTACTGACCTCAACTGGGTTCGTACGGATAAGAAAAACGTTTATAAAACACTCGTATAAATAAAAATTAACGATACTGTAAGTCGGGAACTCAATCCTCCGTGCGTTTAATGACTATTCATTAGATAACAGGTCAAAAATGATGAATATACAAATACTAACACCACAAATTAATAGAAAATCATTAATATATTTCATTATATTTTACATTTCTGACATAACAAAGATTTCACTGCTCCAGCAGGTTACGGTACTCAGCAAGTATATGCTCCTCCTGTACAAGTGGCAGATCCAAGTAATCCTGATCGTTCTGGCTTAGGTCAGAGTTGAAGCGCTGATACGCCTTATAGGTCTCCATTTCGGCACGTGCCTGGCGGAGAACAGACTGGATAATGGGCGACGGTGGCGTTGGATTCGAGTTCGAGGTAGAGGGCCCATCGCCTCCATTATTGGCCAGATTGGTGATACGCTCCATAGCCTCCATGAGCTCGCCTTCGCTGCGAAAAGCGCGCAGCAGGAATTCGATGGCTCGCTCTACATTGTTACTTGTGCTCTCGAGAGCCGCACGCACCGAGTCCTCGTCAAAACCTAGCTGGCGGAGATGACCCAGCTGGTCGATATCGGCGGAAACACGAGTCTTGGGCAGTGCAGCCATTAGCTCGTCAGATTTTGATTGTAAGAGATCCACCTGCGATAAGATATCAGCTTAGAATAGTAAAAGGAAAAATGTTCAATGTTTTCGAGGACTCACCGCCTGGGGGATGTCGTTTTTGGAAAGCTTGAGGGCTAGAGCGGCCAGACGGCGATCGTAGCCCATATTGGTAAGGGTGCAAACGCTGCGAGGATTCACCCAGTCCTCAATGTTTTTACCCTTGGACATTTGACGGTTCAGGGATCGCTCCGCCTTTGATTGCTTGCGGGCATCTTTCAACTGTTGGCGTCGCTCCTGGATAAACTGTACGGCCCGCTCCACATTACTACCGCTTCCACCAGCGCTCGAAGTGGAGCGCAAGGCCAAGCGAGCATCACTTACTTCGAAGCCCATTTCCACCAGCATAGTCAGATCATCCTCGTTGACCTTTAATTCCCTCAGCAAAGCGGAGGCAGCTTCGAAATGATCGAATGCCTCGTCGCGACGGTTTTGATGGAATAGCACTACGCCCTGGAGCAGCTTCAGGCGCATGAGCAGAGCCCTTTCCGGACAGGCCTTACCCTTAAGCGAATAAAGTCTTTCAAAGTTTTCGCCGTAGCTGCGACGGAAACTGCGTGTACAGATATCCAAGCGACGCTCTGCATCCGGTAGCTGAGTGACGTTCTTCAGGCAGAGATAGCACCACACTATGTCCAAATTGAGGAGAGCGTAATTGTCCACCTTCTCGAGAAACTGCGAGTTGCATGTGGCAAAGCGCTCATCGGCCTCTAGAAGTAGAAGCAAAGCCTCCTCGAAATCCTCGCGTTGCATTGCCGCCTTTGCCTTCTCGCAAAAACCCAAACCGATGAGCAAAGATCGATTCTCGTCGGGCGGCAGGAAAACGGGACTACCATTCTGGTCCTCCATCTGGAGGGAGGCAGACAAATAATAACAACGATAATAAATATAAGAATAATATTCAATCCCACCTCCATTAGCTGGTTCTGCGATGATACCACCGCCTCTACGTCGGCCTTGATTCTGTTGATTCTCTCGTAAAGCGCTTCATTTTGATTATCGCCCCGTCCGGTCACAATCACAATCAACTGTTGGTTGTTCTTCAGCTGCTGGGAGGCCAGTGTGGCATTGGAGGCCACCATCTTTCCGCCTGCAATGCACTTGACATGATTTGCGTCCGGCAATTGCAGCTTGGCAGCGATCGCTGCCTGCAGATCGGACCCAAGGGCGTTAAGATCGCACTTAATCTCCTGCATTGCGGTGGTGCCGCCACCACCGCGATTGTCAATGCGCCGCACTTTGAACGTGGCCAATCCGGTGGCATTGAACTCCCGGCGAGCGGCCAGCTTGCGGAGCGCATTGTCCTGGAGTTCGGTGAGCACGAAATAGCAGCGATCGGTGGCGATACCCAGACAACGACCGTACTCTGCAGCTAGGTTCTACAATTAATACAAAATTCATTGTAGAATAGAGGTTACATGATCGAAAGATTCAAAAATATACCTCCATGGCGGCTTCTATACAGCCAAGGCCTTCGGAGAAGTACGGCTCCTCCCACAACTTAACGCCCTCAGTTTGGAGGCGGGCGCGGACCTGGGTAAAGATGTTATCAATGTGCGACATCTCGTGGCGGAACAAAGACCACAAATGCAACACAAAACTGCGACGTCTAGTGGAAAACTATAGCGTAAATCACGACCCACGTCACAATAGGCAATTTCATAATATTTACCAATAATGTTATTGTTCTTCTTCTTCCTTGCACATGTGTTTTCGGTCAACACAAAAATAATGCGCAGTCACCAAAAACAAATGAGTTTTTTTAATAAATTTGAAATAAAGGAAGGAAAGTAATGGCAGGAGAGAACTGCTTCTGACGGATGTTGAATTATAAAGGAAGCTTGCAGTCCGAGAATGACAATTCATTTAATTTTGTTTATACAAAAGTTCTGTGATAGTTATCGAGTTATCGATAATAACCAAAAAGCAGCTGATATACAAAGTATAACAGTTTCGACAGAAAACGCGATTTTGATGTTATTTTTTTTTATTATTTTTAAGTTCAGATTTTAGACTTATTTTTTTTTATTTTTAACGGCCAACATTTAAATAAAAATATCGAAAATCATGGTTGACGAGATGAAACTAAAGTGGGGGTAAAAAACACGGTTCCATTGCACTTCAGGAAAAGCGAGCGATTTCAAATTTCCAGATCGTCAGGATGATACAATTCCGTGAGAAGGCGGTACACATACGAGGGAGCGTGGCCACCGGTGTTGGATATAAACAAAGTAATAAGCTCTGGAGGCACATAGTCAAACATGGGACTATAGACCTTGGCTTCCCGAGCGGGTATGGAATCGTAGGGTATGACATCTTCGGCACAGCCTACCATATTGAAGGCATCCTGCTCGCACAGGTGCAGCGGCGACAGTTTGTACATGGGCGCCAGCACGATCACCGGCACCGAATAGTGCTTGGCGGCCAGCGCCACCGTGTACGCACCGCAAGCAGCTCGCAGTCCACCGTTGGCCAGGACACTGTGCGTTCCTATGATGACCTTGTTGACGCGCGACATCATCGCAAAGATGGCCGCATCCGGGATCACAATTATCTCCACATTCTTCTCACTCGCCAAGCTGGCGGCCAAGTTGTGACCCCGACAGGCTGGCGCACACTCGGCAACGATGATGGTGAGGGATTGTCGCTTCTTAATTGCTCGCTTCAGAAAGTTCTCAACGCTGCGCGAGTGGCCCAGCGTCAAGATGATCTCCGACGAATGAATGTGCTCCTCGGCCTGCACACAGATGTTCTCCGAGCTGGTCTCCAGCTCCGTTTCCACCTCTTGCAGGTGATCCAGCAGCGCTTCCCTCAGTCCCTGCTGGGGCACTGAGTAGTCACTCCTCACGTTGCTCTCGCTGGTCTGGGTCACCAGCTTGTGCAGCGACAGCGAGGCCTGCGAGTCGTCGGCAATATGCTGGACCTTCGCATGCAACAGGTCAAACTCTTCACGGGTCAGCTTCAGGATCCGCCTGGCTATGTTTGAGGACACGGTCTCCTGGGGCAAAGCTGATTGCAGAATTCTACACTGACCGCGGACTATTTGCATGAGCGCATCGGCGTTTTGCCAGCTCTTGCTCATAATTATGTACTTGAAGATGTCCAGCGTCTTGTTGGTTATATTGTAGGATCCCTCGACCAATCTGGGAGATATTAGCGGGTTTAGTTTATGCAGTTTAAGCGGTTACCCAAAGGGATTTTCATACCCAACTTTGATGGCGTGGATTAGCTGGGTGACCTCCTTCAGTGGTTGTTCGTGCATCCTGATATTTAATTCTCCTAGGATTTATTAAATATTTTTATTTACTTTCACAATTCTGCCCAAAACTTGCCACACCGATTTCTGTGTAATCGATGATGAAGACCAAAAAGACTATCGATTGCACATAATCACTGTATAACAGAAAATGTAAATATTTAAATTTGCCTTTTTTATTTTAATAAAACAAAATTAAATCTATTGAAATAATATATGAGGGACCCATGTAAAGTTTAAAATGTACGCCTGGCATAAAGATTGAAAATTTTTGCGTTTATTTTAAATTAAATGTACCTTTAATTGCCGTCTCTTAACTGCTAGTAATGCTTAACAATTGAATTGTTTTAATTTATGTTATTTAATGTTACGTTATGTATGTGTATGTGTGGTATATGCGTTACCTTTTTATTAATGGTTATTTTGTATATAAAAAACATTCAATCGGAACGCTCTCTAACGCCAATATGTACAATTCTATCGGGTTAAAACACATTCTACAAATTGCCTTAGTTGGCGACTCTGAATTGACGACTAATTTATGGTAAATATATCATATCATTTAAGTATTGCAAAACATACTCTTTAAACTTAGCTTAAAACTCTGTGTACATACTTTACAAACACTCAATGGTCGGACTTAACTAACAATAAATCAGTGTCTATATAATTATAATATAGTATAAATGTAAATGGATGAAGAGAAATCATTGTAAATCGTTGCAAACGGGTTAGTCCTCCAAGAAGTGAAAGCTTTTCGCGCTGCAAAAAATTCGAATCAACTAAATTATGAATACATATTGCATTTACAAAAGGTCTGCGCAGAATACTCTAAATACTAGTACAATAGTACAATAATTACACACTACGGCCTATGAACAAGATAAGCATTATTGGAAGATGCAAGCGATTGCAAATATGAATGCAAGTATTGCAATGTTTTCCGCGGACTACAGTACAAAATCAACAGGTTGCAACAATTTAAATTACATTTAAACTTGGCCCGCCTTGATCAACAATAAAACCGATGTGTTGTGGTTTTGCCCACTGACTGGATTAGTTGCTCCCGCTGCTGTTGGTTTTCAGCTGCACCCCCAGGACTTCCCGCAGCTCGTGCAGCTCCTGGGGTCCCTGCATTAGACGCTTAACTCCTCGCGGCAGCCCTCGGCACGACGCCAGGTTGATTGAGCTCATGTTCACGCAGTTGGTGAGTATTTCCTTGACTGCTTCGTCCGACACGGACGAACCGCACAGATTCAAATGGCTGCATTAAGGAAATAAATTGGTTTTAATAAACTCACAATAGTTTCGTTATTCATGTAAATACTCACGCCAACGGCGATTCCCTGCCCTTCTCGGCGAGGGCACGCAGGGCATTGTCTATGGGCTGCTGCACATTCGCCCAGGCCAGATCCAGCTCAATGAGACTGTGCGCCCACTTGGAGGCGATGAGTTCCAGACCCGACCTAAAAGAACAACATTTTAAAATTATATTGGCTTCCCTTAATCGTAAACTATAGGAGCATACCCCATGTCTCTTGTAACTGAGCAGCCAGACAGGAATAAGTGCTTGATATCCCAGGCTGGCAGGCGAATAAGGCTCTCGTGTGTCAGCCGCGTGCAGTTGCGTACGTCCAGGAGCTTCAGTTTCGAGCTGCTCTTCAGAATGCGCTGCAAATGATCGTCGCTAATGATGCGCGACTCAAGGGTCAAGGCAGCCACGGATAACTCCTCGAGATTTGGAAAGCCGGGCGAGTCCATCTGACAACAAGAGTGTATTAATGGAAATATTCCAAAAATATACAAGTACACCAATACTTACAATTTCCTGCATTGATGCTGTGCTCGGCGTGATGTGAGAGTTGGTAACCCGCAGGACCTTGAGCTTCTGGCAGCCGCGCTGCAGCTTCTCAATGTGTAGTACACCGTGTGATGTGGCCTGAGTGGTCACATTCGAGAGATCCAGTAACGCCAGATTGGGGCAGTGCGTCTGCAAAGATTTAATAAGCATCAAAGAGGGAATCAAACGAGCTGAGAGATAGAAAAACTCACCGATAGAATTCCGACTATTTGCGGTATTCCCGCCAGCCGGTTGTGCGCCAAGTAGAGATGGGTTAAACGACTGCCCATAGTCTGGAGAGCACTGCACAAGGAGTTGATGCCCACAGCGCTCTTGCTGGCATTCATCTCAACCTGCCAGAAGACCAAACAACATGAGAAGGGGATTGGGGATTAGCACACTCCACACTACAACTTACATTGATGGAACTCAAGTCTAGTCGCTGCAACTTGTGCAAGTTGTCCACCAAGTAGGTAAGATTATCCGAGGTGAAACCCTTCCAGCCGGACAGCGTGATGCCAGCCAGATTCGGGCAACCACTGGACAGCTTGGTCAGGAAGCAATTGATGTCTGTTATTTTCCAATTGGCTGAAAGGCAAAACATTATTTACTACAGATTAAATCCTGCAAGTTACATCTTTGTTACTTACAAACATTCAGCTCTGTGCAGGCACTGCAGCGGTTGTCCACAAACCACTTGAGCTTCAGTTCAGTGCGATACTTCTCCTTGACCCAGGTGGTCAGATCCATGGTGCGCCACAGCGTCGGTCTTAGGGAAACCTGTCGCCAAAGCGAGCAAACTCGTCCCAGGCGAAATAGAGTGGGCAGACACCCCTCCATGTCCACGGCATGCTCAAAGATCTGGAAATAAAGCGAAATAAGTTGAGTGAGGATTCTTAAAGGCCATTGCCACTTTATTCTCACCCTGAAAAGGACTTCCTCTGGCAGCTTTTGGGCCCACACACTCTGCTCAATGGGCTCGTCCACAGCCGTTGCTTCGGTACTCGTAGAAACCTTCTTTTGGCCATCTCCTCCGCCGCCGCCGCCGCCACCTTTCTTCTTGCGCGGCTCATACTCAGCCTCATCGCTGTCCGGTTGCTTTGGTTTGCGAATGCGCTTGCGCACAGGCTTAGAGGCTGCGGGAACGGGCACGGGCGGAGAGGTGGCTGCCGGTACACTGTCTCCGGCATCCGATTTCTTGATGCAGAGCTTTATGCCCACCTTGTGGTCGCTGATCTCGCTCTCGTACATGGGCAGCGCCTTGGGCTTGCGGGCTCGGGAGGCACGTGGTGACGTGGACGCCGCCTTGCTAGGCTTCTTCGCGCTGAGGGCCGTGGCTAGCGGTTTCCCCGACTTTGGTATGGAGCCATTGACCGTCGACGCAGCCGTCGTCTCCGGTTGCTCCTGCTTGGGTGGCGTTTTTGCCTGTAACTGCTGTTGCTGCTCGGCCACTGGAGATCGCCCTCCGCCCTCCGAAGCGGGGGAGCAAGACGTGGATGTGGCCGTGTTGGTCTCATCCGTCTGTGTTTCTGACTTGGGCGGAGACAGAATATTCTCCGGTATAACTGCCGTGGTTCCCGACGCCGTAGTTTCGCCGGCCAGCAGCTGTGGCGGCGTTTGCGACGGCGTTGACGGGGTGAGTGTGTTGATGTCCACCGTAGTGGATTTCTCCTTGTCACCCGGTTCGCCCGGCGGCAGCGGCACCTGCTCCCCACTGACATCCGTGTCCACCTGCATGGCCGATCCCTCGGCAGCTTCAGCTTTCTCTTTTACGCCATCTTTGTCGGACACCTTGGTCGTCTCCTCCACTTGAGCTGGCAGAGATTCGCTCATCACTTCACTAGTCTTGCTGGATTCGAATAGAAAAGAAAAACAACAACAAATTCAGGCAATGAAATTCAAATTCAAATTCGCATTTTTCCAACCGGGAAAATCGATGCAAAAGGAACTCTCAACCCATTTTGGCGGTTTTTCACAGTTTCCCATTCGCCCCCGTTCTCAATACGAAACTAGAAAAAAAAACACGAAACGAAGCGCTCTCTCCGAACCCCACGAACACAACACACAGTCGTAAATCTCACCTGCTACAACAATTACATATATATATTTTTTGTTTTTATTTTTATTCGTTTGTTCGCTCTTAATAAACAAGTCGGGCGCAGTTGGGGTCGCACCGACTTGTTAGTGACCTGTGCGCAAACTCGCAGCGAATTCCCGCCATAAATCTCGCCCGGAGGGTCGTTATCTACGCGGGGGAGGCGACGTTAGATCGGCGGAATCTCCACGGATCGATCCAATCTTCCGGCTTTTTTTTTTCGCTTCCCAACCCGTGTTTTTGTGGCACTGCACTTCACTTAATATTTTCGTATGCTGCTGCTCGGTGCGACGCGTGCAGGGTGCATAATCGGCATTCAACTCACCACTTGGAAGAGAGGTAGGTACACAAATGTATGTTATCTGCCGAGATACTGTTCGCTCGCTCGCACTCGCTGCGGTACTGTACTGCGCTGCGGTGTGTGAACGGTGCGGCACTATGTGTGTGTGTTTGAATTGTTCGATTTCGATTCTAAAGATTTTTTCTCTTCGCGTTTTTTTTGGTAACTGTGGCCTTTTCGCTGCCCCAACGGCCGCTTTCACATTATTGCCCAGCACTCGAGGCACTGCACACCAATTGGCCACGGCATTGGCGAGAATTCGTACATTATTTGGACACACAATCAATTAAAACTTAATTCCATCAGCCGAACGACGTAGAAGCAGAAACACGATTTATCGATATGTGCGCGACTCTGATGGAACGACCTAAAAAATCTCAAATCGATTTCTGCCTAAAAAATCCATTTATCGATGACTGTCTTTCCCAACCGAAAAGTAACGGTTTATAAAAAGCCTATACAGCAAATTTATTATACACGAATTTGTAAAAATAGTACGCAAGAAGTCCTTATTAGTTAGTATTCATAGTTCAAGTTGGCCACCTCCGGCAGCACGGTGAGACCCTTGTGCACCTCCAGCCAGCGCTTGGCGTCGTACGTGGTCTTGCCGTACGTGCGTCCAAACTTGTACATTTCGCCGGGTACGTGTCCGGCGTAACTGGGCACCATGCCGTCGTTAGTGTTATAGACGACAAATTGCCCCACCGCCGGACAGCTGACAGCCGGCCGGCTGAGATCCTGGCCGCAGCACCACGAGTCCCTCTTCTTCTTGTATATGTAATCCGAGAAGCTGCAGAGCGCCCGGTGTGTGAGCACCTGATTCGGTTCCCCGAAGCGCGTCACCGACATGGGAATGTGGCCGGCGTAGCCGTTAATGATGTACTTGTCGTCATCCTCGTCGTCCAGGAAATGGGGCGATGTGAACTTGCTGTAGCAAAGTTTCTCAATTTTCGGCGGACAGACCTCGTCCTTGAGGCCCTGGGAAACGCCGGTGACCGGGATCAATGGTGACCGGTAATAGGCCTTGGGTAGCAGGCGTTCGTTCATCTTGCGGTCGAAGAGACCCTTTCCGCTCTCCAGGAGATCCCTGTGTCGTAACGTTCGAGCCTCGCAGCGGTAGAGCTCCATTAGAGTCTCGTGATCGGATACTCCCGCAGATGCGGCTGCCAAGTAACGCTTGCCGATCTGACGCACTACATTGGGTACAAAGCCGGCATATCCCGGCAGGATGGGGTGCCTGTAGACAGAATCCACCAAGTCCTCTCTCGTTCGCAGCACCTTGAGTTCATGCGGCGTGGGTAAATCCTTAAGCCCTCTTTTCGCGTGAATGGGAGCCACAATCAGTTCCGGGGCATGGGAGACGCAGGGATCGATGAGAAGGGTGTGCGTCTGCCGGCCATAAGTGCGACCCACTCGATAGCGATCGCCGGCGCAATGACCGGTGTATCTAGAGACCAAATATGAACAATCCTGCTATAACATGAGGTTTAAGTGACTTACCCGGGCACCAAGTGCGGTTCCGGCGTTATAGCATGGTCCATCTTTCGCTAACTTGAATTTAAATCACACGGGAAATTTACCACAGAGTTTTATGGTATCTTTATAAATGAAATTTGTACATTTACACACTAATAACAAAGGATCTCAACGACAAATAAATAAAAGAAAGCTAGATTTTACATTATCAGCCGCCACCTAAAGATCTTTGATCTTTTTACACTCCAGCAACTCTCAGCATCTGCTCAATGCTGACGATTTTTTCCCTAGGCTTGCCCTTGGCCTTGCCCGCCTCGCTTTCAAATTCGTCTATCCTTCGCCAGCCATCCCAAGTGACAACGCGCTTGCCATCATAATCGTATCCAGGCTTGGCGGAACTAGTGTCCAGCACATTGGCGGCTATGTCATCACAGATACTCTTGGCCACCGCAAAAGCGCCGCTCATGGTGGTCAGAATAACGCCAGTGGGTCCGGTGCCCAACCAACCGGCCACATACAGCCCGGGGTCGATATTATCGGCATCCTTAAGGACCCGTCCCTCTTTGTTGTGAACTCGTCCGCGTCCCGTGTCAAAGTTGATGCCGGAATCCACGCAACTGGATTTGTACCCAATGCTGCGCAGAATTAAGTCCGAGGGAAGGCGCTCGGTGTTATCGGTGGCCACTGCGGAGTCCTCTTTGAGTTCCGTGACCGAGAACTCCATTTCTCCTAGGTTTATCGCCTTGGGAGCGCGCAGAAAGATGGGCAGGAATTGCTTGGAGCCAGAAGAACCTCTTCCCTGTTCCTTGAGGCTCTTGAGCATCAGTTCGGTGAGTCGCTTGCGTGGTCGCTGTAGCTTCTCCACCAGTGAGTCCACTCCTGAAATGTGGAGGAGAGCTTTAAGCGTTTTATTCTTCTTCGGATTATTGTAGTTTTGCACCTGAGAAGTCATCTGTTCGCCAGCGTGTGTCCACATTGGGCAGCTTGAGCATTTCTCGCAGCTCTTTGATGGTGAAGGCGGCCTGCAGAGGACCTCGCCGTCCCACGAGATGCACACGCTCCACCTGACTGCGGGAAAGAGCTTCCAGGGCGTACTCTGTCGTGTCTGTGACCTGCTCAAATCGAGATTATAATCTTGTTTCACTAGAGAATACCATAACTTTACCTTTAAAGCATCCAAGGGACTCAGAAGCATCCTGGCCACATCAACAGCAACGTTGCCCTGACCCACAATCGTGACATCTCGCCCGCTCAGGTCCGGAGCGAGGTCTTCCGCCCCCGGCAGACCATTGTACCAGGCCACAAATTTCCGGGCAGAGATAACATGGCCCTGCTGCTCGTTTTCCAGCTCCAGCTCTCGATCCTGGTCCGCTCCGTAGGTGAGAAGCACGGCGTGGTACTGCTCCCTTAGCTCCTTTAGGCTCACATCCGTTCCGAGCGCAACATTGCCAAAGTAACGCAAACGCGGATTCTCGGCGGTCTTGGTGAAGGTGTTGATTACGTTCTTGACCTCCGGATGATCGGGCGCAACGCCAAAGCTGCAATGTGCGATTTGCATAATGGGACAAGTCGTTAGTCGATAAGTGCGATGGATGGAATGCATGACACGCAACCCGGGGCGCGGATAAAAGCATTTGGGCTTGGAGTGCGAGTCACAGTTTTGCTTCCAAGATGCCGATGGCAGCTGGTTTGCCGCTGCTCCTCTGCCTCTTGCTGATCTCCGGCTGCAGCCAGGCGGCAGCCAGTACTCTGTGGGGTCTTGACCAACTGGGAGGTAAGTTTTCCGCTTCATAGACTTCTTACATATATTAAACTTTCGCTTCACCCACAGACTACTTTAGTGGCATCTTCCGGTCCGTTGTGGGTCCCCTCTTCGGCTTTGGACCAACGGCGAACAACACCGCCTCCTAAAGCTAGATTCAGTGCCTGCTTACCGCACCAGTCCGAAGGGCACCGGCAGCTTCTCCACCACGTCCACCACACAGTCGCTCAGTTGCTTTAGGAGCAGTTGGGCAGCATAGAAGCCGGCGGGTCCGGCGCCCACAATGCATATCCGCTTGGTGGGCGTCACGCCCTGGATCACTTGCAGTCGGACGGGAGATGTGTGGAGGCTCCGTCGGCAGATGTTAAGCAGATTTAGGCCCATGGTCCCAGTGTTTTTTGGCTAGGACGGCAATTAAACAGAGTTCTTGGCTAATAGATGATGAAAAATGTCCAATAATGATGATATTGTTATTTACTTTTCTTATCTGCGGATCGCTTTCACCGCTGGCCGCCAAAATCCTGAACTGTGACTGAGAAAGCTAAGGGTATTCTTCCGACATTGTGCTTTGGTCACACGGTATACGAGCGAAATTTGTTGAATTTCAACATATTACTTGTCTTTTCTAGAGTTTTCTAAACAATGAGTTAAATTTTCGCACTGATAAGTAAAGTAAATCAGCGCAGATACGGAATACCTTTTGTTTTTGCATTGGGGGCGATTCCTTTTCATTTTGGCGGGCTAGCATTTATCGATAAGAAAAACGATTATTCGTTTCGATTTGAATTTTCTGCTATCATTTCTGTTTCTAATTTTAATTTATAAGAAATCTTAAAAAAAGAGCTTTCAAGCATGATTTTAATAATGGCAAATTATTCTACATAATTTTTAATAATTAATTTAATTAAATAATTCAATAATTATACTAAATCATTATAAAGTCATAAATTTCCTTAACCTTTGACTATCTTGGCTGTAAAAAATAAAACAAATAAAAAAGTATGCAATTAAATGTTAAATACATTTGATTGCCATTTTATTCTTTAAATGTTTGTTTACAAATTATTTAAAATAATCTCCTTTGAGTTCGTTTTATTCTAGTTCATAAAATTCTGATAACATTTTTCCTAAAATAAAAACCAAACCGATATCATATGTAACACATTTTAAACTTTTTATTCTGGGTGCTTCTCTAAGCGTAACACAGCAATTTTGATTGGCTATATAAGTGACCAAGGGAGGCATCTAAAAATTGAATCAATCATGATTGAGAGCCAGATGACGCTTGGCGTCTATGGTGGAGCGGCCCCAGGTGTTGCCCACGCGGAACTTATTGCCAGGAACATGGCCACCATAGCGTGGGATCATGCCCACAACTCTTGGATAGATCACGCCATTGGGATTGGCGAAGGAGCGACCGACGCCAGCCTTCTCCACTGGGACCCACTCGGCGCTGCGGATAAAGTGCATGTCGTCCTTGGGATAGCACCAGCCCTCATCCGGCAGATGGAAGTCGAAACCGAAACCTGCAGGGTCTTAGTGGAGTAAGGAAAGAGATAGGAGGAAGAATATACTTACGGCTGGCGTAAGACATGATGTATGTTTTTGTATGATGCCTGCTTCGAGTGTTGCTGCTTAACTGGGTAAATAAAAACTGAATCTGACTATTAATAGAGCCGTGCCTGACAGGAGGCGCTTCGACAAAACGACCCGACCGTTTCCCCGGGCAACGGAGGCCACAATGGAGCTAGATAGCTCCATAGCAGCAACAAGTTTACAAGTCACGACACCGATTTGCTCCTGATTTGCATTTCCTGATGGCGCTGGCGATGGCTTACATGGCTTTACCTTAATGGCAATTAGCGCGACATTTAGCATGACATTTACAAGTATCGTTATTATTATTATTATTACGGGGTACTGTTTATTTCATTACGTTTACTGAACTCATAATTTAGTCATTTACAGGGGGGCGGCGATTGTATTGATTAACAACAGCTGGAAGGTTGCTGCTTAAGGGATTCTCTTCCTACTCCTCCCTCTCGCTCAGTTGGACTTCTTGGCCTTCTTCTGCTGCTTGCTCTTGAGCTTCTCCTGCTTCTTCAGCTCCTTCTCCGTCAGCGACTTGTACAGCTTGTAGCCAAAGAGAGCTGTAATGGGAATGGGAAAAGAAATCAAGTTAATATAAGCTTCTCACAGAAAGAGCTCAAGGGTAACTGAGACCGAATATGGAGACTATGAGAAAGATCACGGCCGTCACTTTCGAACTGGAATAGGTCTGAGCAATGTGGGCATGCTGCGCTATCCGGTGCTCGATCCGACCGATCGTCGCCTCGAATTTGTCCTTCATCTCCGCCAGAAACTGATGCCGGTCCGTGTCGGCCAGGGACTCCAGCTTGCTCTGCATATCGCCGATCCGCTTGATCAGATCTTGCGAGAACTTGCTGCTGGGCCCCATTTTGGCCACGATATCCTCCACGGACTTCTTCAGCTGCTCGACAATGCCGACTTCATGCTGGCTCATGGCGGCGGCAGTTTCTTGGCAACGAATCTCACGGTTCTGTCTGTGTGTGTCAACTTCTCGCCGGCATGGATCCCTGTTGAGTACTGTCTGGTCGTGGTGGTGTTGCCTATGTCTGTGATGGATTCTACCTACGCTGCCCTCTGTTATCTTATCGCAAATCGAACGCCTATAAACGAAGCAAACATTTCTAGCTTGGGGCTATCTGTAACTGTGAGTGTGAGGGCTTTGGCAGGGCCCCCTGACACTTATCGTCGCCCCTGCTCTGCACAAGTGGGTGCGGATATCACACCCGATAAGGCTTTACGACGACGACGACGGTGGCTCTCGTTTAGCTTACCAAAGACGAGCAGAATTAGGGCCAGCATCACAAAGAAGAAAATATATTCCCGCGAACTGTGGCCGGGATGTCCGTATTGGCGCATAAAGTCCTCCGGCGATGGCGGCTTTGGGTTGTAGATGCTCTCGCGCAGCTCAGCGCGCTCCTCGTCCGAAATGCCCTCCATGCTCTCGACCATCTTCCAGATCTCATCGGCACTGGGCATCTTGAAGTCCGGACTGCCGGGCTCGGCGCCGGCAAAGCCAGCCGGTCCTCCGGCAGCAGCAGCCGCTGCCACGTCGTCGGCGAATGCCTGCTGGTTTATCGGATCCTCAGCCATAGTCTAATCGCTCTTTTTTTCCTTGAATGGGCTGTAATTTACGGGGCTGTCTGTCTGTGGGCTCGCCTTTAGCGGTTGGCGTCTGAATGTGGGATGAGAACATAGTATACGGTTCTGGGTTCTGGGTTTCAGCGGGGATCGGCATGCTACTGGGGGCAAAACTAAATCACAGAAAAAACAAACAACGTGGCAAAACGAAACTAAACAGACAACGGTGACAACGGGCATTGATTATCATTAAACACGCGGCATGCAGAGATTAAGACGATCGAAGGGGAGTTTAAGTTCGTTAGAGGATCGAGAGGTGCCCCCAGTGCTCGGTGCCCAGTAAGTATTTAAATTTTTTTGGCCGCTTGCCGTTGCTTACGTGCTCGGGCCTTCTGCTGCTCGGGAGGACTGAGAGCTCTCTAAAAATCATATTAAAATCAATACGAAAATAAACTGACACTCGCGTGTAATCAGTTGCTTATATTTCATTATTTCTGAGATATGACCGCGGTCTCTACTAGTAGCTGTGCTTTTCGCTGCGCTTTTCGATTTGCCCCGGACCTGCCTTCGTCAGCATATATTTTCAAAGGTAAGAAGGGAGGTCCAAAGAAGTTGGCGTGGTGGAGAGCAGCGTACGCATGTGTAGAGGTACCTGGGGTGTTGGGTGTGTTGCGATAAGGCAGAGCCACGCGCTAATCAGTGCCGGACTTGGCTTTTATAGAAACTTTGTGGAGAGGCATAAAGTTTAAACTCTACATTATGGGGTTCTAATCTTGCTTTTTCGTCTGCAATTATACAATTTTTAGGCACTGTAATTGAGCTAGAGCTGTAATCGGAGCTAGACTAAAGGAGAATCTATTTGTAAAGAATAAATATAAAGAATATCGCTTATTAATCGCTTTTTTGAGTTAAAAAGAAACAGTTTATTATAAATTAATCGAAAAAATGATATGTTAACTTTCTTAACTCCGATAACACCTTATTCCCACTGTACCCACTGTTTTCTATAGCAAAGAGATATGTTTCCCTCCGAGGTTGGACTGTACCACTTGCACAAGTGAATGGTGGTCGGCCTCTTATCAGACGCCCCCCTCTTATCGCTCTTGAAACCTACAAACTTTTGACTACGTACGCAAAACAAAAAAAAAAAAACAAAACTAGAATGACATGATGGCCAGAAAGAACACGTAAGACAATCCAAATCAAAACCAAAACAGATAACAGATAAAACCAAACACAAACGACGACATCCAACAGCTGGGGCCAAACAAGAGGCACCAGCATAGGGGTTAACGTTCTAGTTGCTCGCTTGGTGAAAGTCTTTTGACCCAATTCGCGCTCTGGCCGGGATCTCGGCCAGGTTATTACATGCATTAACAAATGGGGAAGGGGAGTAACGTGACTGAAGGGAGGGGTATATCCTCTTGACCAAAACTCACCTGCCAAAGTGAAAACAACAACAGCCGGCACGTAAAAGGCGAGATTCGGAATGGACTGCTGGAAGGGCGAACCGGCGTCTGTGAGGTCAACCATGTTGATTATTATGTTAGAATGTCTTTTGAGGAGCCTTGGGTAGCGACTGGGCTAGACTTTTCACGTTCCGAATCAGAGTTTATCTTATTTAAATGCAAAAACACTGAAAAGAAGCTGCGAACGGAAGATGAAAATGTTTCGTCTGCGAGTTGTGGCTGTGGCGAAAATACCACCTAGCTTGCACCGGCGAGGGGGATTTTTTGTGCGTAAGCAGCTGGTCACACTGATGTAGGGTATTTCAAATTTTAAAATTTATTTCCTACGTTTTATATATGTACAAACTTCAAATCAGATTCTAACAATTAAGCCCCCAAACCGCACTGCGTAACATATGCCTTGGCTAGCGCACATTGGGCATTCTGTGTCCAACGGTGTTCTGGACAATTCTTAAAGTACTCCATGTAGGTGCAGCCGAGTACAATGGCGGAGAAGGGACTGCAGCGTTGTTGCGGCGCTTGCTGATTTTGCTGCTGAGCCTGTTGCTGCTGTTGCTGCAGTATCATTGCCAATCTGCGTTGAGATTGGGGCTCACACTTGGAAAAAGCCATCGTCATGGCTTCCACATAGACGCTGTCGTTGGAAAACTTGGCAGAGAGATCGCTGCGTATGTTGTTTAAATTGAGCTTTTGCGGCTCCTCTAGGTACTTGGAGGATGTGAGTATGCACTCGGCCAGGCACTGGAAGGGATTAAAAAACCATGTCATAAGGAATTTGTAATTAATATTAGAATACTCACAGCAGCAGCGTCAACGGATGGAGGACCGCCGTTAGTTTTTGCTGCTCCCAAAATACGCTGAGCGCATTGATCCACCAACTGATCACGGCCACCGTCCTTACAGCAGAGAGCTGGATCCTAAAGCGGAAAGATTACCAAGTTAGGAGTCATTTAATAGGGCAAAGAATTCCCTTTTAGTTACTTACCACAAGTTGTGGCGGCCTTTGACAATCGATTGTGGTTTGACCCAATACTTGGGTCACAAATCCCAAGTAAACGGAGATCAAGAGCGTCTGAATGGGCGACATTACTGCGGTTGACTAACTGAGAGATGACTGATATAAATGTGGACAAGCAAGGCCCATTTTATATCCCGCACCGGACACACATCCACCTCTAATGGAACGCGAAGAGTAATGGCCACTTAATAGTGCCAGCCACGCATGACCAGAAAGGCCCAGCAAAAGTTCATTGTTGCAATCGGCTGGCTGCTGCTTGCTTTGGGGCCAATGTCATAAATAATGCCACATTTTGGGCCATTGACATTGCACTAAGGTTATAGTTTATGGATTATATAAGCATAGAATGTTGTACGCTCAATTAACCAGCAATTGCCGAAAAAAAATAATTCTAAAGAGCTGGGCAAATCCAGTTAAAAGTGTGTCATGGTGTCCAAAACGAGTCGTAACTGCGATAATTATGCTTAAATTTGGTTTAAAGACTATGGTTATCTGTTAAATAAATAACTAAGCATAGAAAAAACCATATCAAATTAAATCTTTGTTTGAGTTCCGGCGCCTATAAGCTAAAACCAGTTGGCAGCACCATCCGCGATGAGCATGGCTGAGGAAGAATCGATAAGCCATTTATCGACAACATGGACGCGGGCACCAAAATGTAAGTAATAAACAAGAATTATAAATGTTAATTAAAGTTGATAATACTACTCTTTCCTCCTAGCTTAGTTGTGGGCGATGTGCGGGGTCGTTTCAAGCAACTGTTCCAGCGCGTGGAGCAGGTCAACAAAAAGGCGGGACCCTTTGAAATCCTGTGTTGTGTTGGAGACTTTTTCGGCGACGAGAAGCAAAACGAGGAACTGATTGCTTACAAAAATGGATTTAAACATAGTAAGTACATATAATAATGATCTCATATGACTCTCTATAAGTTCTTTACATCTTTAGTCACCGTGCCCACCTATATTCTTGGTCCCAATAAGAAGGAGCACACTAAATACTTTGCTGATCTTGCGGATGGGGAAATCTGCACAAATCTCACATATCTCGGCCGGCGTGGTGTTTACACACTCAGCAGTGGCGTGAAAATTGCCTATCTTAGTGGCTTTGAAGCCGCAAATGTAGCAGAATCCTCGACCTCTGAGCACGAGTTTACCAAAGCCGATGTTATAGCCGTGCGTAACTCTTGTCTTGTGTCGAAGAACTGCTCCACGGAGTACAGAGGAGTGGATGTGTTGCTCACCTCCCAGTGGCCATACGGCATGCAGGAGAAGGAGAATGTAGGTTTAAGATTGTAACTATAAAGTATGTGTTAATCCTATGAATCCATTTCAGGCCACAGCCTCTAAGTTGGTATCGTTTCTCTGCCGGGAGATCAAGCCGCGCTATCATTTCTGCGCCATCAATGGCACTCACTACGAGTGTGCTCCCTTCCGAATGCCCAAGGATGAGACCACACAATTTGAGCTGTGCACTCGCTTCATATCATTGGCCGATGTGGGCAATGTCAATAAGGCAAAGTACATTTACGCGCTCAGTCTGAAGCCGGTGGATAAGTCACGATTACTGGATTTGGTGCAGAAAACCACGAATGAAATACCTTGTCCTTTCATAGGCCTAGACCTGGGAGGAGCCGTCAGTAAAAATGATTCGGTGCGTAGTCTTGGCACCCCTCTTAAACCTTAAATAATTTTTAATATGTATTCTTTATCAGTCGGAAAATCGTCAGTACTTTTACGACATGGAAGGTGGCAATCGCAAGCGGCAGGGCGGTGAAAACAACAGAAGAGATAAACGACCGAGGATTCCCCAAATTGATCAGGGTTTGTAAGATATAGAAGCTTCGTGACAGCATTTATAAATATTTCCTTTGATTTCAGAAAAGTGCTGGTTTTGCTTGTCTTCTCCCGATGTGGAGAAACATCTAATTATCACCGTTGGCGAGCACTTCTATGTGGCACTGGCCAAGGGACCCATAAACAAGCATCATGTCATGATACTGTCCACCAAACATGTGCCCTGCGCTGCCCAACTGAGTCCTGAAGATTGGGAGGAGCTGGATAAGTTCAAGGCAGCCCTGCGCAAGTTCTTCAAGTCCCTCGGTCAGGTTGTGTGCTTCACGGAGCGGCATTACAAGTCCGTCCATCTGCAGATCAATGTACTGGCCTTCGAGGAGGGTTATGCGTGGAAGATCAAGCATAGTTTTGAGGACAAGGCAGAGGAATTTAACCTGGAATTTGAGACATTGCCGGCATTGGATTCCGTGAAAATGCTGCCAGAAATGGGACCATATTTCCTTGCAGAGTTGCCTGACGACAGCACGCTTATAACGCGCCAAATGAAGCATTTTCCCATTCATTTTGCCAGGTGAGTTTGCAAATCCGACTTATTGCTTGGAATTAACGAACCAATCCTCTTTCCAGGGACGTTTTCTGCTCGGAAAATCTGCTGAACTGCGACGAGAAGGTCAACTGGAAGGAGTGCCTGCTGGAAAGAGACGAGGAGGTGGCATATGTAGATGACTTTCGAAAGGCCTTTGCTCCCTTCGATTTCACGGACGATTAAGCCAAGAACAAAGCGTGTGTATGTATAGTTAAAATTCCATTTCGGTTGTAATTGCTGAGCCCATGCTAACAGTTCATCCATGTAAATGCTAAAAACTACAATATAATTTATATGAAAAATGAAACAATTAAATTTAGGAGTCACGTTGGTAGATTTTGTTGAGAATTTGCAGGAAGGTCTGGTGCGGCACACCGCGAGAGGTCTGTTGTATGTGGGTTTTGATCATGTTGTAGGATTCCTCCTCAAAGGTGGCATAGGTCGATGGCAATCCAAGCTCCTTGTACAGCTCCTTGACTCTGTCTACCTTGGCGGGATCTGTTTTTAATGAAATTAAATTAGTTAACTAGTAAAAACAAAATAAATTTTAAAGGTTACTTTACCTTCTTTGCCATAGCAATCGATCATAATCTGTTTCTGCTCGGCATTGGCTCGCTGCATGGCCACCACAGCCAGCCAAGAGCACTTGTTGTCCTGTATGTCTGTGCCAATCTTGCCCGTCACTTCCGGATTGCCGAAACAATCGAGAAAATCGTCCTGTACCTGGAAGAAGTTGCCCATCTCCAGGAGAATGGTCTTTGACTGCCGGAAGGCCTCGGCGTCCTTGTAGCTGAACAATAAAGTACGAGATTAGCGCTAGGAAGGGAGGAGAAGTATTACAACTTACCCAGCCAAGTGTAAAGCAATGGCGAAGGGCAGGTAAAAGGAATAGTAAGCAGTCTTGTTCTCCACAATCGCTTTATAGTTTTCCATGGTGAAATCCGAGACACTGCGGTTCGAGTTTAGCTGATCCAGCGATTGGCCGCAGGTGGTGATGTAGGTGATTTCGTGGAAGAGCTCCATTAGGGCCACATAACAATCCAAGTGGCTGAAGTGCTTTTTAAGTATCGCATACATTGCATTCTCGATCATGAGGGCATCGTTGATGGCGGTTAGGCCAACGTTCTCGACCTTGTGCCAACAGGGTTGACCCCGCCTGGTTGTGCTGTTATCCATCACATCGTCCGAAATGATGAAGAAACTTTGGAGCTGTAAAAACGAGAAAGTTAGCTGTAAAAGAGGCACCTTTTGGCCTATGAGATGCTCACCATTTCCACACACCAGCCCAGATACTGGGCCAGCTTGATGTTCTCCGGCGTGAGATCCTGTGCCGGCACTAGATTCTTGTAGGTCAAAACGGTAAGGATGCCACGGTTCTTCTTGCCCCTGGGCACATTGTATTGAAGGACCTGGGCGAACCACTTGGCCGCATCGTTGCAGTTGTACGCCTTCGTCACGGTGGTGATGTCACGCACAAGATCTGCAAACAAAGCAACGGAATAGGCATTAGTATTAGCATGATAATTGGCATAAACAAAACGAAACGCCTGCTAACCTGGGAACACGGCCATAAAGTCGCGGCTTTCATCTTTCGACACCGTGACGCGAGCCGCAATGGGAACGGAGTGATTTTGGAGCGTCGATAAGGTTCTGTGTGGAGAAAAACAAACAAAACAAAGCCAAGACAATAGAATGCAGAACTAGAAACACACAAACACACACACACACACAAACACACAAGGCTGCTGGCCTACGTGACTGCATAAGTAGGTACAAACTTTCTCTCCCCCCTTCACGCAAGTAGCGAGAAACCCCGAAGTTTGTCGAGATTCCTGGCCAGAAATCACGCCCAAATCAGGCATTCGATTAATGCGCATACCGGTCCAAACGTAAACAAAACAAACAGGCAAAGGTCAAGTGCGGCGAAAACCGGTAGATAAGTGTACCTGCTCGTCTTCTTCAGCTTCTGTTCGGTGACCAGTTCTGTGGGCAGTCCGCCAATCGTGTCCATTGACTTGATAATGGGCTCAGAGTTGACCTCGTCGCTGGTGGAGATAAGCCGTGGCAGGCGCAGGGAGTTGGCAAGGATCCGCTGCTGCGGCAGGAGCTGGCGGACCAATTTAAACATTTTTATTTGATTTACTAAGCGCGAGTGAAATCAAGGCTCTTTCAACGGCAATTTTTTCGATATGAAACCAGTTCGAAGTACTAGAGGCGGGCAAGAGTCGAGCGAATTAATCGATTGTTGCAAGTATTTCTAAAACTATCGATAATACTATTTTGATGCATGCTTACCATCGCTAAGCTAAAAACGCGAATTAAACGAAAATGATGGACGAACAACTGATTGACGAGGTAGCCCAGCATGGAGTGATCTACAACCGGCAGAAGTACTACCTGAACGGCAGCACCAATGGCGGCAAGTACGAGACGAAGGACGAGGCCTGGCAGCTGATTGCAATGAAGCTGCGCACGGATGGTAAGCGGAGCGTCCGAAGAGGAGCCGTGTCTCCAGCCACTCTTTGGTATCTAATTGGATGTCAATTCTGTTCCCTGCAGTGGACACGTGTAAGAAGCGATGGAAGTATCTGCGCGAACGCTACGTCTCGCAGCGGAAGCAGGGCGATCCGCCCGTCTACGAACACCTGTCGCGCCCGTACCTGGAGAAGATGAAGTTCCTGGACCAGCACATCCAGCCCCGCAAGTCCTATCGCCATGTGCCCAACTTCCTCACGTCCCCGCAGTCGGCCAACAGCTCCAGCTACAACGAGTACCAGGCCCTGGACAAGTCGAACGGCTCCAATGGCATGAAGAATGTGTCCCAGTTTGTCGGTGGCGGCGGCTCGGGTCATGGTCATCACTACCACCAGCCAGATCAGCACCAGCACCATTCCATGAGTGCCTTGAGTACGGCGGCGGCCTCGGCGCTGGAGACCGTCAACGGGCAGGTCAAGATCGAGGCGGATCAAGTATTCAGGGACTTTGCGGCGGCCGTGGCCTCGCAGCAACTTCAGCAAATCTCACAATCGCAAATGCAACAGCAGGCGGCTGCCGTGGCTGCAGTTATGGCGGACTCGTCGCAGGGCTACCAGGAGCAGTACAAGGACAGCGGCTCTGTGGGTGTCTCTGGCGTCCAGAACAGTGGCGGCAGCCTCGCCTCCACATCTTCCTCGATGAAGTCACCGCTTTCGTCGCCTCTGCAGGTGATCGGCGCTGGCAGCCTTCATTCTCAGCAACAGCAGCACCAGCACCAGTCGCAATCACAGCAGCCACAGCAATCACCAGCATCGGGGAGCCAACAGCTTCCGGTGGTACATTCCTCTTCCAGTGCCGCAGGCAGTTCCATCAGCACCAGTTCCAGCATGCAACAGATGCAGCAGCAGCAACAGCAGTCGCACGTCTACAATCCCAAGGCCAGCGATGATCTGGAATCGTCCTCCGCATCCGGTAATTTCCATATGAAAAAGCCTCGGGTGCAGATAAATGGCCACAATCAAATGGCCAGCAATGGTGGAGGAAGTGCTGGCCAATTTGGTAACGACTCGGATGACGATTCCGACGACAATAGCCATGATCTGATGGAGCCGCAGGTGATGATGCATGAGAGCCACTACAGCAATTCCATGGGCATGCAACGGGGGAATAACAATGGCAACAATAACAGTGGAAACAGTGGAAGCAATAACCAGCAGCAGCAGCAGTCACAACATCAGCAACAGCAGCAGCAGCAGCACCAGAACATGTTTCCCTCAAACACGGACTTCCTCTTCCAGCTCTACCAGCAGTTTCCCCACCAGGCCAACAGCTCGCATCCCTCCAACTTTGGGAAATTCCCAACACCGCCCAGTCAACAGGGTAGATTGTCGGAGCACTTGCTGGGCGAGTTGGTGACCAGCGAGCTGCTCAAAATGAACAAGGAGCGCAAGAAGAGTGCCCAGAAACGGATCCTAGAAATACTCTTCTTCGACGATTAAGAAGCTAGCTTAAGTAAGGGTGTCTCTGTGTGTAAATAGTGTAATCTAGAAACCTAGAACTTGTGTTAGCTGTTCCCCCTGCCCAGTCCGGATCCCACCAAGAAGGCATATGGAACACTTTCCATCTGTGCTAGTCAACAACTACCAGCTGCCAGGCTCTGGCTCTGGCCTGGATTCCGTATCTGCATTAGTTTATATACGTATTTATAGGTTTTAATATGAAAGGTGTTAATTTATTCGAAACAAAGTGGTTATTAAACTGTAATTGTAACTGAAGAAGAGGCTTTTTCCTTGCAGTTAACTGTTCCTAATGATATGCAAAGGAAGAGCAGCTCCAAATGCCTTTTTAAATATTGGTTTGGTGACCCACAAAGTCGGCATCGAGAGCTTGATTTATGTGTTGGCCTCTGAACTGATCCTGCTGGGCACTAAGCCTCCTCGGGCTACTGTCTGCCAACGGAAACTGCCACTGTAAGTGCAAACTGCAACTGGCAATTGGAACTTGCAGCTTGGCCTCGCTCGTTAACCCGCCTAGTGCCAGAGCCTGCACTTGGCTGCTGATTGATGGCCTCGTTTGCATGGCATTCTCTCTCTTTGCCCAAGAAGGAAAGGCCTCGTCAGTGATACGGATAAGTTTAGGCTTTATTGCATTTCATATCTTAGCTGTTATAGAGAATAATTAATGGGGTTTCCTTCTGTTTTGTTAAGGCTTAGACAGACTATGTTAAATACTTGGATATTGCTCTGTGGTGCAGTTCTTAGGCTACTTGGAATGGAGCTCTGTGTATAAAGAGCGTCCCACGCATTCAGCTAGCGTATATAAATATTTTCTTTTTTGATTAAGTTGAGAGCTTTCTTTATGCTTTCTTTAGAACCTTTAGCTTATTTACAACTAATCACAAGAGGCGACTGCACCTTCAGACCTCCTGATTATCCTCCGACTCGGCCACCATGGTTAGGCTACGCAGCGATCTGTGGAGGGTTTAAGAAAATAACAAGATTTAATCAGTAAAATTAAATATTTGGAATATATTTCAACACAGAGAGAGAGCAGGCAGCGGAGAGAGATTTCCTGGACAGATACTGATGCGGCTTATCGCCCACGTCAACAGACTTTTTGACTTTTTCAGTTCGAATCAATCTCTGAGCACATCAACATGGAAGGCCTGCGCTTCTGTCTGCTTATTTTCCTATTCTCCTGGGTTCTCCTGAGTGCTGCCCAAGCAGCAGGCAAGTCTGCTGATTTGGTTAACGTTTCCGCTAACTAACTAACCAACTAACTAACTACTGGTTTCAGGCATAGGCGAGTTGCCCACGTTCCCCGGCCTGTGCCAGCAGCAGGGAGATATGTGTGGCACTCAGTGCCGCATAGCTGGCGGTGGAGATGGACTTTGCAACAAAGTGGGTCTCTGCATCTGCCGACCCTTGTAGAGTTAGTTAGTGGCGACAAATTGGAATAAAAGACCAGAAAAGATATCTGTAAACTTGCCTGGAGCGCTCGAAGAGCGAGGGATCCGTATAGATGGGCTCGCTAGGATCCTCGAACTGGTGTCCATGGGCGGCGCTGCGCATGGGATTTATCACTGGCAGCTGGCACATGCGCGCCAAGTTGCTGTAAAGACATTAAACACCTCGTAAGTGGACCGGTCGAGTGACTGGAATGGATTGGACAGTGGTGTGCTGCTCCTCACCCCGTGGCAAACGTCTTGTGTAATGAGCCGCCGAACATGGACATGTTGGTGCGAAAAGCGTTCGAGGCCCGATTCGATGCGCTCTGATTGGCTCCGCCTCCAGTTCCGCCGCTGGCACTTCCTCCTCCTCCTCCTCCACCACCAGACAGGTTGGGCATGTGTCCGATCTCCGTGAAGCGCTCATGGGTGCGTATGGAGGAATGGGAGTGGCCCAGCGAATGGATCGGCGAGTGGCGGTCCACCAAACGGTTCTTGGATATCGATTTCCAGTAGCGTCTATTCAAGGGGAAACCACCAATTATCGAACGATTCCTTGCCTTTAATGGAGTTGTTTTTCCTTTGCTTACCTGTAGCCCAGACCCGCTACCAGCGTTATGCTGAATAGCAGGATCATTAGCAGGATAATGGCGGTGATCAGGCCATGATATTCCGCTGGAGTCATGCACACCGTTTCCACGGGAGCCACCAGCTTGCGGGGATACGATTCCTTCTCGATCTCTTCGCGGGTCTCGAATACCTAATGGGAAGAGGGGGATTAACCTTTGAGTTATAATCCGTGGAAGCATCAAACACTTACCTCTATCATTTCACGAACTTGCTCTGGTTCCTCGGCCTCCTTCGGCTTCTCTCCCACTTGGGTTTCATTGAGAGAAACCTGTCCTAGGGTAGCACTCACTGTGGTGCTGTTGACCACAGTAACCTCATCGGAGTTCAGTTGATTAGCTTCTAAAGCGAGAGCTTCGGGTTCCGTTGATTCCTCAGTTGCATTCAACGATCTTCGCCTGCGTCCGAAAGAAGGCTCTTGTCGACCTGCTGGTCCGGGACAATAAGCCGGCTGGCAACCCTCGCGACAGGAGCGAACTGTGGCCTCAAAGACCAGGAAATTGGATTCGGGTATCTTAAAAGCATTAAATCTGGCCTCCAGGGTGTCGCCATCCCTTAACTTGTCCAGTTCTGGGAATACAAAAGGATCTACAGGGCAGCCAAAGCGATCTATCAGCTGGATACTGCGTCCGGAGTAAGGATCTCGGGCCACCACATTGGTGGCAAAAATATCGGTGACATGATTGTAGCCATCCTGCGCCTCCAGGCGGAAGGTAAGAGGATCTCCCACAGCTATGGTGGTGGTGGGTCTGCCCTGGTACAGAATACTCAGGCGAACCTTGGAGCTCAAAGTATTTTCCGCTGGCAGATACTCAATGGGAATGGGGCTGCCAGAACTGGGAGAGTATTCTGTGAGTTAAGGGAATGTTTGAAATAGATTTCAGGTATATCTTACCCTGCTCCTATGTAACCCGAGCTGACTACAGCCTCTCCAGGACCCCGAAAGATGCAGGTGAGATTATAACGCTTATCCCTGCTCGTTTGCACATTGTCCGAGAACTGAACCACCACGATGTTGGTCAAAGTGTCGCCATACTGAAGATAAACTTGATAAAATAAAACTCTAAACCTGCTTAGAGGATACTCACCCTTTGGGTTCCACAATCCGGATAACCCTGAGGACCACTGATCCTTAGCACATTGACAGTGCCGCCGTTGCCCCGGAAAAAGCAGCGATCATAGAAGCCATAGGTGTAAATGCGTCCCAAGAAGCCTTCCGGTGTGCGAATGGTAAACTCCATGCCCTCCTCGTTGCACGTCTGCGTCACTGTTTAAAGCAAGATTATTATGCAAAAGATTGTATGCCAACACCTTCTCCTCTGCCATTTACCATCCATGCACTCGCCATCGCCACTGCGTCCAATGCTGCGCTCATAAAAATCATAGTTGGAGGCGTCGAAGGAGCCCGGATCGTGAATGTCCAGCTCGCGAGAGTCTCGGTCGCTTAGCTCGCAGTTGGGCGACTCGCGATCCCGATCCCTATCTCTGTCCTCGTAGCTGGAGGCGGCCGTGTCTCTGCAAATTGAAATTTACCATGCGAATTTGTAGTGGCTCGTGTAGAGTTTGTATATCTAAATCTGAGATCTGCCGTCACCCACCTGTAGTTGAAGCTGCGACACACAAAGTCCCGGCTCTCGATGCACTCCCTCTCGCACTGAATCAAGCTGGGAACAATCAGTGATCGTCGCACAAAGTGTCGGCGCATCTTGTGCCTGGCGGCAATCTGCTTGAAATTATCGCTCTCCTCACAACGAGTTATGGGAGGACGCGGTGGTCCCGAGTTCACACCAATGCCCAGTCCCACATGTCCTCCTCCACCGCCGCCGCCATAGGGAGTGGGGGGATGGGAGAGACCTAATCCTGGCAGGGGCAGAGGACGATCGTCGAGGCCATTGCCGCCGCCGCCATAGGGACGATTGAAGGGAGTGTCATAGCGCCCATAGGGACCACCTACTGGCGGTCTGCGTCCAGGTGGACCATCGTATTCCCTGTCGTAGGGTCCATATCTATCGCCATACCTCTCCTCGTAGTCGTAGTCATAGAAGGGAGGCGGTGGACGCTCTAGGCCTTAAGAGAATAAAGTTTTTAGATCTCTTTTCTAACTCCTAATCTTTCCTAGAGTTACGGGTTACATTTTGGTAGTTTGGTTAGTCTAGGAGTACTTACCAGGTCGCCGGCCGCCTATATCATTCGGTCGATTGCCATACTTGTAGATGTCAATGGGATACCGATCGCTACCTACCGGAAACCGATTCGGCGTGGAGGCATACTTGCTGGCGCTACCCGTGGGTGCAATCGGTGCTGGGGGATACCTCTTAGCCGAGTCCGGCTCTGGCCTCCTGGCACTGTGCACTATATCATCGTATCTGCCTGGAGGACCTCGGGAATCCGGCAAATAAGGATATCGGGGCGAATCCATGGACGAGGGTCGGTAGCGTCTGTCGGGGAAAATGCTATCCGGTGCATCTCTGCCCGTATAGCCGCCCACGGGATCTCGCTCTCGTCCAGGCGGAAATCTGGCAGGAGGATAGCGACCTTCGTATCGGTTCTCGCCATAACGACCTCCGCCATAGCCATAAGGACGGAAGGGTGCATCATCGTCCGTTGGATAGGGTCGAGTGTGGGGCAGATCGTTGGGTAGGGTGTTGTCATTGATTCCAGGATATGGCAGCGGACGATAGGGTAGTCTCTCACGATCCCGTTCCCGATCCCTTTCTCTATCTGGATACCGACGATCGCCGTATCTGTCGGCATAGCGATCTGGGGGATAACGATCCGGAAAGCGATCTCTGTCCCTGTCGCCTGGATAGCGATCTCTGTCGGCTAGGGGGCCTGGATAGCGCTCCCGGTCGCGATCCCTATCCCCATTGGCACCGCCCGCCGTTGCGTAGCGATCTGACGTGGTTTTAGTGGGTGTTAGAAGGATTAGTTGTCAGTATAACCGGTGATCTTACTTAGTTTCCTGGTGACATTAATGGTTTTAAGAAACTAAAAACTATAGAAAACTCACCATAATCATCTGGATAACGATCATAGGGTCTGCCAAAGGGTCCCATGCCATCGGGATAGCGGGAACCATAACGATCCGGGGGATAACGATCCCTATCTCGGTCACTGCCGCCTCCTCCATAAGGATACCGATCTCCTAAGTAATAATGCCATAAATGTATATTTAGTGGCCATAAGTTATAGCGACTATATCTACCATATTCATTGGCCGCATAGTCTGGATAACGATCGTATGGCCTGCCATAGTCCACGCCCTCGCTGCCCACCGGCAGCCTGGAGCCACCAGAACCTGTCCCGCCATGTGAACCAACTCCGCCTCCGCCAACCGATGATCCGCCTGACCCGTAACGATCGTCGTGCTTATTAGGCTGTCTCCAGTTGCTGCCCGACTGATCCCCGGGTCGCTTGCCATCGCCGCCGCCGCTGCCACTGCCACTGTGTCCATGCCCGCCACTGGAGTCGCCATCGGCGCCTCCGCCCACCACATTCACTGGAATCGAAGGAGCGCTTGGTTACTACTATAGCCCGCCATTAGCACCTCCTCTAACCACTTACACATTAGATTCTCGTAGTAATCATAATCAGCATCGTATATAATGCGCATGCCGTCCTTTTGATTGTACCGACTCAGGCGACAAGTACGAAAGCGATCGCTGTACACGGCAGACCTGTAATTTGTGAGCAGAAGGAGAGAGGATCCAGTGAGGAGATCCAGTGAGGAGATGGAGTGAAGTGGATGGGTTAGTGAGGCAGTAGGAGAACAAGAAGAAGGGTGACTTTGGGTTCTTAAAGGCGAAGGTGGTGAATACCCTTTAACTATGGGAATTTCCTGATCTTATAAAAGGAGAGTTATTTTTTGCAATTTTTATAGTATTTCCATTAAAAAAAAGGTTTGAATAATTTTTAAGTAATTAAATAAAGCTTTGAATAATTTTTAAGTATAATTTAAATAATTTTACAGTCATTCTTTCTTAATCTTATAAGGTTTTACTATAACTATTTCTAGCTTATAATTTCTCAGTTGAAGATTCTTTATTTTTTGAGCATTTTTTAAAGTTTCCATTAAGGCTAATTGCTCAAATTCTATCTGGACTAACTACTTCAAAGATTAATTTTAATTCTACTTGAAAAATAATAAAAGAAACAAAATTCGAATGATGTAAAAATTTAAAAATTGCTTTAAAAATATTTTAAAAATCCATAAAGTCTTCCAGAAATCCTATTTCAAGTAAAATATACTTTAATTGAAATACACCTCTCAATCTACCCAGGGCTACAAAATATTCCTCATCAAGAGAATCCTGCTTCTAGTAAAAGATCTCTTAAGTTAAAGACATCTCCATCTTCCCAAAGCTACAACTTATCCCTCAAAAAGGAAATACCTCCTCTAAGAGTATCAAAACAAGAAATTGCAACGGCAAAACGGCAAAGCACGCACCTGCACTGGAAGCTCGTCTGCCTCAGACACTCGTCCAAGCACTCGGACAGTGAACGTCCCGTGATCTCCGAATGGAACTCGCCGCCTAGCCGGGAGTTGCGGTACCGCTGGAATGCTGTATCTGGCCGCCGGCCGCTCGAGAAGAGGTGCGAGGTGACTGAGTTATCGGGATAATCGTTGGCTCGTTCTGCAACGGGAATATATAGTAGAGAGACTTGGAAATGCAAGTGGTAGTAGCTGCCAGCAACGGAGTCAACCGTTGTGATGGTACACCACATAATACCACATATAATCTTGTTGTCGCTGTTGACTTTTCCTCAGCTCACGCAGAGTAAGAGGAGTCTTTACAGTAGCCACTTACGATTATCGAGGCACACCAGATCGTAGAAATGGTGTGTGGGACTGGAGCTGATGCTAATGTCATCCTTCTGCGAGATGGAGTCCTCCTCGGAGAGGATGCACTGTTTGCTCTGGTCGTCGAACTCCACGGAGCGGCAAAAATATCTGTAATGTGTGTGTGCAATTAGCCAAATAGAGCTATTAAGCTCACCCCGAAGATCACTTACTTCTCGGCCCGCAGGCACATGGTCTGGCACTCCTCCAGCGTCATGTTGTTGAAGATGTCCACCTCGAAGGGGCCACCCAGGCGCTTGTTCTCCTCCTTGACGAACACGGCCAGTCCATCGCAACGCCGCTCGGCTAATCAATGGTTCGCAGGGTGAATTATTACACTTGGTGTGGTCTTCCATGACTTACCATTCAGACAGGTGTTCTCCAGGTAATCAGAGTTGGGATCATCCTCCATCAACTCAGGGTGAGTGCGTCGTGTGAATCTGCTCAGAGTGCAAGATCTCATGGTGGAGTCAAAGTTTGCCGATCGACACACAAAAGAGAACTCGTTCAGGCACTTATCCTCGCAATCCGAACGATTGGCAGCCGTAATCTCCTTGATATCGCTAATGGGCAGCTTCAGTTTCTTGCGGGGATGCCGCTCGAACACATACCTTCGGCTGGGACACTCCCTCTCCGGTCTGCTGGCTATAAATCGAAGGAAATGTATTTATTAAGTTGTATTAATGGTTAACTTGAGTTTCTCCTTACATGTCAAACATATTTCATTGAAGTGCACACTGTTGGGCACCAGCATCAGGCTACCAATACCCTCTGGCCCCGCCTGCTCCGAGGTGAGGTAGCACAGCGACTCCTCGTACTCGGAGTTGCCGCCAAAAGAGGTGATGCGGCTGCCTGGCTGGAAGTCAAAGCTGGTGCAGGTGCGCACCAGATTATTGGAGCCAGTTCGATCCCGCAGGCAAAGGTCCTGGCATTTTTCCAGCACCCTAAATGGTGGCGCCGTATCCCGCACCACATCGTCATCATAGCCCTGGAGCTGCTGGTTGGGCAATCTTTCGTAGAGCACACGGCCGAGGCCATTCTTGCAGGTGGTTTGACCTGGAAAAAGAGGAAAATAATTATGAAATAATATGTAAAGAAATTCTAAAACAATTAACTCGATAAATAATTTAAAAATTAATTTAGTGTCTTCTATAAAACCTTAGTGTGTTGTGAAAATTAATGTATTCTAAAAAGAAACACTTAAATTTGTATAATATTTTTTTAAATACCTTAAAATTCAAATTAAAAATTTAAAAACCCCTTTAACTTACCCTGAATTTCGTTGAGACAAAGAGCTACCACTAGGGCCGTCAGTAGCACATGTAAACCCCTTTTAGATCTCATTATTATCGATCTTTTAATATTTTATTATATATAAAACTTCCGTCTGGTTTTTCCTAGCCTGATCGCGGCATTATTGGCCACTACCTGGTGGCTTTTCCAGTAACTGCGTGACTTTTAGCTGGAATCAGAGTTTAGTGTTTAGAATTCGTGGTGGTTAGTCGGTTTATCCGACATGATCTAATTAGTTCATTGGCTGACAAAATGACATGAAATATGCGACCTCAATATAGGTTGGATTTTCCCCTTTCGGGGGAAAATCACATGAATAGTTAACTATATTTTTCAGCCTTTCTGCTGCCATAATGTGCACAATGCGTAACGTAAATTTGGATCATTAAACTAAAATCTAGCCGAGCTACGTGTCGCTATGCGACTCATATCGATCCGCAACTCCGGATGTCGCTTCCGGCTTATTGTCCACTCAGCTCTTTATGCTCTTCGCGCAGCACAAAAGCCAGAACAGAGTTTTTTTTGTTTTTCTATTTTTCGGAAAAGTGTTAGCTATTGACCTCAGCGAGAGGGTGGTGGCTGTACTTGGTGGAAAGTGTCGCGTTTTAATAATGAAAGTCTTTCTAGAATGGTGAAATTTAGTATGAGGATAAAGGGAATTAGTACTTGATATATTTATTACTGGAAAGTAGCTAATAAGGATCTCTGTTTTTAGGGGAATCATATTAATCTTTGAAGGAGGATTAAAGGATTAATCCTTTAAGCAAGATTCTTGAAGAGAAATATTTATAAATGTGATTCTGTTAATTATTTTCATTTAGTTTACAGCTGAAGGAATACTTCCATTATATCCTTGATCACTTTTTTACAGCTTAGTTCCTTATTCAAAGGCTAAACACTGATTATTATTTTTCAGTAAAATATATTAATATAATGTCCTTAATTATCCTTTAATTTAAATGTTTCTTTTCATATTTTCAACACTAAAAAACTCTTTGTGGAGTCCGGTAACACTTTTTTCCTTAAAAAGGATCACTACAAGTTTTTATAACCACTCAAACACTTCCTTATAAAGTAAATATTTGACAGGACACTGTTTAAAAATCCTAATTTATTTAAATACCGTTTATTAACCACCAGGATATACTCTTTAAATAAATTATTAACCAGAACAAATCGAACTAAAGTCAATATTTAAGAATTACTTCTATTTTTTGGGGGGACCAAACCCGACCGATCGTTAGAATAATGCGCGACAAACTGAATTCGAGAACCCAACTCCGTTGTGGGTCTGCACTCGGATCGGTGGTTGTCCCATTACGATTACCATTACCATTACTATATAGTTTACCATCCATCGCGATTGCCATTGCGATTACCATGAGAGGGGGAGGAAAGGGCAAGCCAACTCCATGGCAACAATGGCCGAAACGAAGGGGATTTAATTAGATGTGGAGACAGCAACAAAGAGCCATGGACACACAATGTTCTAAATGCTTGTACCTGGATTGCCATTCAAATGTTAATCAGTGCGGCGAGCAGACCGGAGTTGACAAAAGCCTAAAAAAATGAGGAGAGAAGAGCCACCAACCACCCATTCCCCACCCTTTTAATTCTTCAATTGGGGAGTCAATGGGTGCAGAGAAAAGTTTAGTAATATTTTACTATATAATAATTTAAATAATATAAATATTAATAAAAATTATGACCAGGTTTAAGAGGAAATCATTTATAAAATACACATTTCAGATATAGGGTAAGAATTCTTTAAAAATATCCTATGCTGTTGAGCTAAAATATATCTAAAATTATATATATTTAAATATTTTTTGTATCTCATTCTCTCTCTACATTTTCTTCCAGTGTGTACACCCACTCTCTGCCCAGAATTGGGTGTGTTGTTTGGGCGTTTTTTAAGTTCGAGTCCATGTGTGTGCGTTGGAGCTTTCGTTCTGGCCGAATGTGCACATGGAGCACATAATGACATTTCTGCCGGTCAACGTTTCATGGACATGGGCGACTTTCCCACTTGTGAAGGGCATGGATCACCAGCACCAGCAGCAGCAGCAGCATCTGGTCTTCCCAAGTTGCCTCAACTCCAAATTGTTAATTTTAAATACTAAACGATCGCCCCGCCGTCCGTCATGACAATGCCGTGTCACGACTGAATAAGTTCGAGGCTGGCTAACGACCCACCGACCGACCACCGCCTCCTCCGCGATTTGCAGCCGCGAGGGTTGCACCTGTCGCCGCTGGGTGTGCGTAGGCCGCCTCCATTGTTGGCACTTTTGGAGTGCTTGGAGTGGTGTCACTGGGCGCGGCGGCAATAACCCCAAACGAGCCATGCAAATGCAAATGCAAGTGCCCATAAAAAGATTCAACTTTTATTTTCAAAAGTCATAAACTTGGTGGACAAAAAACTACATGGATTCTCGCAGCAGGGCTAGCAGGCGATAGCATTGCTTGAGGACCTGTAGGGTAGAATATATATTTATTATATAATCTTTATAATTAAATATATAAACTCACAATCATATAGGTTCCTAGGGTAAAGGGCACAAAGGGCTCGGCCACATACATGAGAGGCTTCTGGGCACGCAGTATTACAAAGGAGATGTCCTTTTGGATTTCTGGTGACTTGGTGTGCCAATCCTTTATCTCAAAGGCAGCCTGAGCCACCTCCAGAGACTGGTAATAGTTAATCTTTGATTTACATATAAAAAAATTGTTTTTATATCTAAAATTCTACCTGAGTATACACCAAAGTTCCAGAGACGCACCAGGTGGATAATTGTATAAAAGCCACCACGGCCAAAAGCACAAACTTGGCTGCCATTTTGGGATCCACTGAGGCAGCCACCATGGTCTCAAAGGTGGCTATAGAGATCAAGGAGAAGCTGGCTATCATCTGGGCAATAAAGGTGCCATTGAAGGCCCTATTAGCTCTTTTCACAAGGCTGAAAAAATAAAAATATATTAAAATATAACCAACTTAATCACAAAAATCTCTCACTCACCTAATAATGTGCTGATGAAACCTCACCACGCGGCAGAACTCCTCATGAAAGCGAGCATCGCTGACCTTTCTCATCTCGCCCAGTCGCCGCATTTCGATGCAAAGCAGCTTGAGATTAAGAGCTGTCTGTAGGAACGTGGTTATGCCCACCATGTCTACATGCAGGATGCTCATAAGATTATGCTGCGATGTGCAACTCAGCCAGATATACAGAATCCAGAACATTTTGGGATGCAGATCAGCGCGATGCCATTGAAAGGGCCAAATGACATGAAAGGGTAGCTTGCCCTTGACAATCAGCGGTTGCAGGAACACAGCGGCACTGAAGAAGTTCACCAGAAAGAAGCAATTGATGTACAGACCAGTCTCGGCCAGATAACAAAGCCGCTGCCAGCCGAGAACCTCCTCGTCCATGTGATATGGTCTTAGTTCCCGATTATAATAGTCAAAGTCCCAGATAATCTCATCGATGTCATTGCAACGCAGATGCATATAGAAGATCTTGGTGAAGACAAGGCCCATCTGTAACAGAGATTTTTTATAATATTTTTAATATATTATTATTATTTTTAAAAATGTATTTCACCCCCGAAAGCCACACCAGATCGTCGCCCATATCAATCACATTCTTGGACTCGGGCAGAGCCAGGACCATGGTCCAAAAGGCCAACATCACATTGCACATGATGAACCAGTTAATCCCTCGGTACAGTGCCAACTGTGCCAACTTCTTGTTGGGATACTGGCAGAGCAGGCTGAGGGGGAGAGCCAAAGATTAGTGATGGATGAGGCGGCAACACGACTCACCCACCTCAAGGAGGCGCGATTGTAGTTGAGTGCCAGGCGTGGGATGCGGCCTGGAGTCTCCTGCCGGAGTACCGAACGGAATTCATCTAGGAAATGGCGCATAATGCCAAGATTTGATTGATAGCTCACGTCTGCCATTGTGAATAGTGTTTTAACTGTGCAACCAATGGGTGGGCAGTTCCTTTTTATAGGAGAAAAAATAGTTCTTTATATGCAGATTACCCTCCAGGTTAGAGGGCACCTAATTACCATGTTTACAGGCAATTGTTTTGCCAGAGGGAAACGCCCACAAAGTAGATTAAGTTAAGTGATTGCAACATGTGCTAAAAATCGCACTACATCGATTGATTGCGAATGATATGGTTATACATTGGGACTCACCTCCCTCCATGGCGTTCGTTGAACCCGCCAGAGCTTCGCGTGACTCGGGTGCTCCATTAGATCATCAGCATCATTAAGAACAATGAATAATATATCGCATAAATGCTGCCCCAACCTCTCTGTTTATTCACAGTTTTTGAAGCGTATAGCAAAACATGATCATCGCAAAGTGGGCACAAAAATCTGCCCTGGGTTTCGGGAGGTTCAATCAACTTCCCCATAAAATTCCTGGGGCTTCTCACTTTACCCAGCATGAAATAAATCAGAAAAACACTTGAGTTATGTCTTAATCAGGATCAGAGACATCGATATAACTGCACCAGGCAGGGAGAGCATAAATCCAGTTTTTTATTTAAATTTCACCAGCACACTTTCCGTCACGAGGAGGATACTAAAACTGATACTGGTTCTGTCTCAGCTTCTGGTGTCTGGCCTGGACATCCGCCTCTGTGTTATGCTAATGTCTTGCACCAGGGAGACCGTTTAGCAAGGCCATTGGAATCAATCTGGGATTAGAGACCGATAGAGAGAGAGAGAGCTAGAAGAGGAGTCAATAGCCCGACGCGCGTCGCTCGTAATATTTGTAATACAGTGTGTTTTATTATAACCCACGGACTAACCATATAATGGCACCCATAATGGGCCAACTATTAAAACAAATTGATATCAATTTTGCAACAATATGTGTGCACAAGTCTCGTCATTGAACTCCCATTGCAAGCCAGGCCAGAGGCATTGCCACCACCTCTACAGCCTCAGTTTCAGCTTCAGCTTCAGCCTCATCCCCATCTCCATCTCCATCTCCATTCTCATCCTCATGCACAGTTGAATAGTTGAATAGTTGGCTTGGTGGCTTCCAGAGATACCAGATAGTGCAGCTGTAACAGTATAGACCAGTTCCGAGTTGGCAAAGCGCCGTTTGATGCTCTAATTTATACAGCATACTGATGAGTTGACCGCTGTTCTGGAATTGTTCTCCTACGGGTTTGGGTTCGGATTGGTTTTTCCTCAGCTCTTCGGTCACGAAAAAGCATACAAGAGCACACCTGACCAGAGACCAGAGACCAGACCCAGAAATGGAAATATTCGTAGCGGTTAGCGTTTAATTGAAATGCATTTGGCTTGTTGGCTGTCAATCAGAGACATGCAGTCGGTTGATAGGAGCACAAAAAGCCGAAGGGTAATGGAGACGCACACACGCAACCCCATGGAGCTGTCATAGCTGCCACTTTGGTCATCAAAACTCAGATACCCACACGCGACGCGATGGGGTTCCTCTGTAATGATTCTAGCTCCTGCCAGGACTTTAATTATCCCATTCGAGCGAAGAGAGGGTAATAACAATTATCGGTGTGCTAAGCTTCATGGCAGCCAATTGACACCTTGAGATTTTAAGAGTCCATAAAAGAGTGGTAAGACTTGATCCTGGATAGCTTTATAATCCTATTAAATTTATAGGGTAATTTTATGATTGATTACAAGTCTATTAGTTGGATTAATTGGTTTCGATTACCGCAAGGACTAGAACAATTGTGTTTTTAATCTTCTCAAAAAACCATAAATTGTAACTGTTAACAAATTTACCTTCATGCAAATAAATGTACTTTTTTAAAACCATTTAAATTTACAACTCAACCATTTAAGCTTTTCATTGCTGACTTGTGCATCTTCAGGAGCACTTAAAAGAGATATTAAAAAACTTGTAGCTTTACTGCCACTAGCTTAGCATAAGCCCCCCTCGGGGTCTTACATTTTAATTATTCCATCTTTGCGGTAACAGCCTCAACATGGTCAGAATATTAAGCAATATATGGCACACAATTTTCACTAAATTTCTACTGTTCAAATAATTACTGAAAACCAACTCGCATCCTCCATTAACCGTTATGGAGTCGCCTGGCCAATGTGGACCAAGTTCGATGAGCGCATTTTCATGTTTATTGCAGAAGCAATTGGTAATAAGTACGCGACCGCAGACCAGGACTTGAGACTTGGATAAAAAATAATACAAGAACACATTTCTCAATCGTTATTTATGAATACAATTGCAAGTTTGTTTAGCTTCGAAGCCGGAGGCCTCACCTGCACACTTCACTCCGCCAGGAGCGTATCAATAACTAGCTGGAGATTAGGTGGAGTATTAGGAGCAGGGGGATCTCTCTGGCAGGAGGAGCACTTCTATAAGACACTGGGGAAAAATAGGTCTATAGTCTGGGGAAGATTGATAATCCTGTAAAGATTTTTTAATGCAGGAACTTTTAATTTAAGATCTCTTTTTAGTAACAAGCGAAGGCACTTTCTGTCACTGAATAGCAGTGGATCTTCATGATGTCCTTCCTTTGCTGGTAAAATATTTTAAAAATAATTTTAATATTAATAAAAAACAATTATCACTTATTTTTAAATAAGATTTCACATCTTTCAATTATTTTTTCAGTGCACTCATCCCAGACATGAACTGGTTTTCCTCTTTTGCAGCAGCAGCCGCGGCAGCAGGCGCAGATCAGACGACTCACCGCAGCCTCCGGCCTACCAGCGACGTGTGCCCAAAGTTTGCATAAGTTGGACCCCGACATGGACATGGACATGGGGATGTGGATGTGGATGTGGATGTGTCCATGTCCATGTCCATGCGATGTGGACGCTTAGCCTCGAACCGGGATCTGGACCTGGAGCTGGCTTCATTTTACAGTTAAAGATTTATGGATCATGCATGGCCAAATGGCAAACAGATACGCGGGTAATTGTGTGTAGGTAACGCATTCAAGCACTGAAATTTATACCATCCCAAAAGATAAGAGCCATAAGGAGGAGCATTTGTGACAACTAAAGATCCCAATCTTTGAGAAACAAATTCCCGCATTAAAAGTCATAAAATGGAGATGCGAGAGGACGGACGGCTAGACGTCATAAAAGCGCAAATAAAACGATCGAAGGCCCATTTTCAAGAACTGTCTATGGAATCGATAATGTGGGGAGTAGCGGGCTATATAGTATATCCATTAGATAGGAGATCTACGAAATCAAAACTTTCTAAATGACGGGCGGCAACAAGAAGAAACCAAAACTGTAAATGCAGCAAATAGTTGCAGCCGCGTCGCCAACTAAAGTATAATTATTGCCCAGACCACGACGACGACGACGAAGACGACGAGATGGGAATGGAGGCTGCAGCAGCTCCGTCTCCAACTGGGCACGTACGCAGGAGATGCCAATATTTCTCTCTCTATATATATTTCTATATTTTTTTTGTAGGCCTGGCAACTGCTTAACTGTTTTTAATTGAAACCAGTTTGTGGTAATTGTCTTTTTGGCTCTATGACTATATATGTTATAACTCGCTTATGTCAAAAACAGATTGCTCCGGCAAAACAGCGTGTAATTTGAGCTGAGATTTCACTTGTTCTCCGGATCTTGGAGCGCATCCAAAGCCATGAAAATTGTCATCATAATTGTGCCAGAACCAATGACAAATGATGGCTGAGATGAAAGGCTTTTATCAAATTGGAGCGTGCAGTGCAGTGCAGTTTTCTGCTTCATTTCTACGCAGAACCAGTCACTAGTCTCTGTTAATTAGTCTGCAAGCTGGAGATATCTTCGCCTTCACACATCACAACACAACTATGGCCAACATAATTTGTCAAAACAGAGACAAGCCCGAACTTATACTTTCGAGATATAAGAGCGTAACTCGGGGGAGCGAAAAAAAAAAGAAAATTCAAACTCGTTTAAGAGCTAAGACTACTAGCTCCGACTCTCTGCGAAGCTTTTCTTCTGCGGCATTGCGGTTTCTTCCGAGCTGCGACTTCAGTCGCTCCAACGACGGCGACCTTGATAGACGTATCAGCGGTTCCAAAAGCCGAGAAAAAACCCAAAAACAAAACCCCAAAAGAAAAGCCGCCGCTGACTTCGCTTTCTTCGAATGAAAACTTGGCTGGAAAACAATAACAGTTAGCGGTCTCAAATGTTGTTTAGTGTTATTGTTGCTGTGTGGTGGCACGAGATGTTTCAAAAATGTGGCCAGAAATGATAAAAAACGTGCAGAAAATGCCAAAGAAATGTGTGTGAAAGATGCAAAGTGAAGTTAAGCCCACGAAAAATAAATAAAGAAATAAAAGAAAAGTCAAGAAAAGAAAAGAAAAGCTTCCAAGTTTATGTGTGAAGCAAGGCAGTCCTTGGCATAAAGCAAATTAACAGCCAAGAGGTGTTAATTTACGAGTGTTTTGCAGTACATCTCTCCCACCGGGCTCTGCTGTGAGTAAGACAAAATATTTAAATTTAAATTGAAATTGAAAATTAAATTCAATCTTGAATCTCAGTTGGGAGAAAAGGCTTTAGTTTTGCCCTTGGCTTTTGGGCTTATCAGACCATTGCCAATTGTGTTTAGGTCACTGGGCACCCGAAACAAAAAAATTGAAAATCTTCTTGTACTTTTTTGGGAGAAAGTAAAAAACAAAAAATATATATACAAGCGGGCATTGCACTGCCGTAATGTCGGTCTTAACAACTTTTGGCCGAAACCGTTGCTGGCCCTAAGTCCAGAGCGGACCGAGCACAAGTACACATTAAAGCACATTAAGGCGGCGGAGCAAATGATGCGCTCCTCTGGCCACACAATGGACACGGGGAAGGGAAGTCGGCGGAACAGTAATAAAACTAACAGCGGAATAAATTTGAAATTTGTTATTATGCGGGATGGGGAGGAAGAGGGAGAATGATCCGAGGATGGGCAGGCTGGGATGTGCGATGCTGCTTCTGGCTCTGGTCTGGCTTTAGGTTTGATTCTGCTTGTGCCGCATGTGGCGTGTTCTAAGTGTTAAAAGTACGCCGAGTGTGACGTCGGGTGCACTCGGAAGTGTATAGCGGACTGGTGGTTCCCGGGTGCCAGACAATGGCCCCCTAATACTGGAGCCCAGAGATGCAGCTCCAACTCCATAACCATACTCATAGTCATAGCCATAGTTGGTGCATGTTCATGTGAATCGCCATGGCCAGGTTAGAATGCGTTGTGGTAATTTCCACACCCTTTACGGAGCAATTTTTATATAATTTGGGGCATGATCAACTAGAGCAAGAAGGGTTTATGGGGATCTAAAAGTTTCTACAAAAATAAATGGATATTTAAACTCGTACCTTCAGGCAGTTAATATTTTTTTCAATATCTTCTTAAATAACATTAAAGGAATTTTTATACGGTGTTTATTTTGCAGTATTCTATGATTCACTCTTCAAAATCTTAACTTAAATGCAAAATCTATAAAGTTGTAATATACTTCTCATATTTGTCAACTACCCGTAATTATTTTCGATACTTTTATCTTCAATTAAGGAAATATAATGTCTATAAACCAATTAAAAATAGAATATAAAATATAAAAATAATAAAATATATAAATAAAACGTACACAGAGTTAAGAATAATTTCATTTCAGACAAGAGAATCATTCTGAGGGTAAGATTCACCAATTCTTATACAAAAGCTTAGATTTAAAATGTTTTAAACTCTTCTAAATAAACCTAGAACTTTAAATAAATTCAAAAAAGTTAAAACTTACTCCATAAACACTTTCTCCCTCCCCCAATAACCATGTAAAAACCTCGTAGTTACACCCAATAACAGTGTTCAGTTTTTGAAGTTAACATATTAACGCTCCGCTGATCACATCCAGAATATCCGAAAGGGGGTATGTCCGGCGTCGAGCCATGTTCCCTCCATGCACTTGTTGATGTTTATTATGGTTAAATTTATGCACAGACTTAGAACAATGCGCACACGCTCTTTCGTGTTGGCCAATAATTAATGATCGCGTACACGACGGCTAGAGATGGTCTGAAACAGATGGAATATAACTCTAATTTATGCAGTTGGGTTCAATTACCTGTTAATTGAGTTTAGTCGAGTGCGCAAGAGTCAAGACCCGGGCTTAGTGCCCCATGGAGAATCCGAACTGCAAACGGCAAACTGCAAAATAGATCTCAGAACTCACAGTTGGTGCTTTTTCCGCCTTTTTCCTCTGTCTGTTTTTCTGCTATATTTTCCCAGCATCATCAAAATCGCATCAGTTTCAGTCGCAACATTGCTGCTGATGTTGCAGTTGGAAAACGAAATAAATAAGAAAACAAAAAAAAAAAGCAGGTCATTACTGCCATTAAATTCGTTTCGAAAAATGCAGACTGGAAAAAAGAGTGATAAAAACCGAAAACCGATGACCGAAAACTAAAACTAAAACTGAGGCAAAGTCGTAAACAAATCGAAAAGAAAGAGAAATAATAGAAATGATATTGTATTTTATTTTTAAATGCCATAACTGTACACAGCACCTTGAGTGATAGATGGAGCTTGAGCTCGAGCTAAGCTTAGGTGATTATGGTGACTGGTCAATCAAAAGACTGAGGAAACGAACTTGGACCATAGCTTGTTTTTTTTGCCGTTGTTGTCGCGTTCTACTGCTGCTGCTGCGTTTTGTAAAGAAATTTTACTTTCAAATTAGGCCGCAACTGTTGCTTTTTATCGCTTTCTTCTCCACTCATTCATTCGCGCGCTGAACATTATGTGAATGCCCCTTCCCTACCTCCCCATAGCTTTTGTTCTTCTTTTGAAGAGCCCAAAAAATAACATAGAGAACCAGATATACGCACACTTGCCAGATCAGTAGAACTCGGCGATATGAACAGTTAGGAGTCCCCAATAACTTTTTTCCACTCGGTGTGCTGTGTGTGCTTGTGTGTCTCGTTTTTTGTGTGAAATATTTATGTAAATTGGCCTGGCCGAAAGCAGCTGCTAAAGTGCAACTGATTAGCGGTATAAACGGGGCTGGGGTTGTTCTAAAGTCTCCAACTTGCAGCGGCTTTTAATAACGGTAAACGCAGCAGCAGCCGCAGCAGCAGCAGCAACAGTAGAAGAAGCTCTGTTCCCACTGCAGAAACGCACTTGATCCAGTGCAGCACAGGCATAACAGCATAATGCCACCTCTACACCTCTATAAGTATACACTTTGCCATGCCGCCGCCGTAGAAGAACAAGTTTTAATTGCAACATTTGTTTAAATGCTGTCCGTTAGCCCCTGGCTACAAACTAGTACATAGCCGGGCAAGGTGACTAGCTTTAAGCCCACACCAACTGGATGTAGATGGTGCTCCATTTCCCGACGAAACAATTTCTGCCTCATTAACTGCTGGCCCAAAGAATGTCACCAGCTGCGAGAGGCTACGAATTTGGATTTCTTTGTAATTAATTAGTGGTGTTTTTTCCACTTCGATATATTTTTGCAGTGCCAGCAGCTGCACCGGAGAATCCCCCAGAGTGCGTTTGGTTTGCCAGCTATGTTGCTGTTAAGATGCAGCTCCAATCCTTACCGCTGCTCCACCAGCTTCTCCTCCTCCTGCTACTTGTTTATCGCGCCACGCCCGCCCATTCGCGGGTGAGGAGCAACCTCTATCAGAGCCATCGCCACGACCAAGATCAAGATGCTGGCGAGGATCCTCTGGTGCCTGCCAGCCTGCTGCTGGAGGAACTGCAGCAGACCAGCGGTCAGCTTGTCAATCTGACGCGACATCACGATGGCGATACCTTCCACACAAGCGGTAAGTTTATCTGCACTGGGAAAATGGGTTATAAAAGGTTTTATATTTATTTATAAGAGATTTGGGGTTTTATTTAGCTTGATTTATAGATTTTTCAGAGCTGGTACATCTGTAGTAATTAATTTTAAATCGATTTTTGTATTAAACTGATATTATATCGAGGTTATTAAAATTAGTCAGAGGTTTGAAACTCATAGAAGCTTTCGGAATTAAAATTAATGCATTTTTGCCGAGTTATTTCTAAGAAGGTTTTACAATTTTAGCTTCCTTTCTTAATTAATTATTCCTAAAGTCTTAATAGAAAAGGAGGAATTAAAGTTTTAACAGTATTTCTAATTACAATGAATATTTTGTTATTAAACTGTGAAAAAACTACTCTGTCGGAACGAAGTGATTAATGATTTTGAATTTGAGCTGAAATTTTACGAGCCAAAGGAGTTGCACTAAGAAAAAGAAAGCTTTAGTTCTTATTTAATAAATATTTTAGTATTTGTTTATTTGGAAAACTTCATTTTACTAATATGATTTGAGTTTTACTAATTTTTCAGATGTTTCTTTTGCCTTTTTTACTTGAAATACATATGTACATGGCTTGTTTGTATTTTAGAAATACATTTTTAGTAGATGCATATCTTGGCTCTATATATATTTTCTATATTTTCTATATATTTTTTTAGTTTATTAACATTATCTTCTTTAAATATGTATAAATATTTTTTTAAACATAGTTCGACTTCCTTTCTTAAAGTTCCTAACAAAACCAACTTGGTTAGCGCTTAAAATACTTGCTAATTTCTACAAAAGCCATAGCCAGTTGCAGTGTCATTGTCAGTGCCTTGACCACTTGGCATGTGGCATCTTCCACCAGAGAAGGAGCTATAGATAGAGCCTCTGCCCCGGTGATGCTGCGCTTTTTGCCCGGCTGATCCGGCTAAACCGCTGACAGCAGCATTAATTTTTGCCAGCAAGGCCGGGCGAGTCGTCTGATTGGCCGTCAAATCCGCCAAAGCTTTAATGCTTGTTGTGAAGTCCCGACTCAATCCATCTTAATGATTTCTCCTGCTTTTCCTTCTCTTCATCCTTCTCTACGCAGGCCTGGGCAGCGCCTGCAATGCGGACACCTGCATCGGACTCTCGAGCGGCACAGCCTCGCTGGTGCGTCTCCCCAGCGAAGCCATCGGTCAAGGCAACGGTAACTCACAGCAGATTAGCATGGTAATGTGTGCCTGTCATAAGCTCTCTAACACCCCAAATCCCCTCCACTAGAGCCGGCATCGACCTCGTTGGATGGCGGTCACAGCCAGATGGAGTTACTTAGCCGCCGGTTCAAGCTGCAGAAGAAGGGTCGCCAGCCGGGTTCAGATGAGGAGCAGCAGAATAGCTGCACTTGCCGATGTCTGCCATATTTGAGGGCCTATCGCGAGGACCTGGGCATATGTGTGGACGACATCCATGGTGGGTATATACAGTAGCATATATAGTAATCTTAACCATTATCCATTATTGCGGAAGGGAATGGGCCCTGTTCGCTGCTCCATTTCGCGGCTGTGGGAGTTGGTGTGGCTCCCACATGGTTGTGTGGGACATATCCATCCATTGTTTTGTCATATCCAAGGCACAATGGTTGCCCAACTTACAAAAATAAAAATGTAAAAAATTGAAAAAGAAAAAAGAAAGAAATGCTGTAATAACAGGCAGCAGCACCAACAGCAGCAGCAGCAGGGCTGAATGCAGAATGAAAACGAAACGTCGTGACGCAAAGAGGGAAAAAATGCCATTATTATTGAACAAATCGCTTGTTTCCCCGCTGCTAATGAATGAAAGGAAACTTTCGCCGCCATCGTAGTCACAGTCGTCGTCTGCCAACATAAACAATCTCGGCTAGCTGCCAATCTTGGAATCCAACTCAAAGATCGGACTTCCAGTTGGACTCTCCGGCTCCAAAAAAAAAGTAAGAGCTGTTGCGGAAAAACAACCTCTGGAAATAGTTTCTCCCATTCCGAATGGTAATTGATAAGCTTCGATCTTTATCGCCGGCATAACCATTTCTAATATTTTTATATGGCAAGCATTGTCTGGGCTTTCCCACAACCTTAGCCTGAGGCTAATCGTTTCCTCTTTTATTATTATTACATTTCTTGTATTTTTTTTTGTATTTTCTTGTACTTACAGAGTGCTCCCTGTCGCCCTTCGTGAGCGGTTCCTCGTCGGAGAAGATACCCTTTGTCTTCCTGCCACTTAAGGGTCAGATTATCTATCCCAGCAGGGAAATCAGCTTTGCCAGTAAGTGGTTTATACAGAATATTATTTGAGGTTTAAGCTGAGATTTTAATTAGATTTTTAAGGTAATTTTAATTCTGGGAAAGTAAGAGGTTACTTTTTGAAAAATTTTACTAAGTACTTAGCTTGGGGCTTGGGTTAAAGATAACAGCAGGGAGTTCTTTAGGCATTTCCTGGTATTTTAATTAGGTTTTTAATGGTTAACGTTAGAAGGTATCAATAAAAATATAAACATTGTAAGATTTTAAATTCAATTTAATTATTTATTAAATATTCAATTCATTAAGATTTTAATTATCTTTAATTATTTATTCAATATCAACTTCGTAGGCATACAGACACCCGTTTGTGCTGTAACGGGTGCCCAGTATTTGGGTTCCAATGGCTGGTCAGATCTGCGGAATCCCATCGACACAGACTATCCCTTCCGCATGTTTCGGGATGAGGGACGCAGCTTTCTTCTCTGGCTTGGCGAGGCAGATCTGCGCCAAAAGATGCAGGGTCGCCTGATAGTGGTACATCTCGTGTGCCGGGACATGACAGTGGCTTTAAATGCCACTGGCTATGCCAAGGCTAATCCAGGCGAAAGAGAGCCCCTGATGCCGCCCAGAAATGTGCACTCGCCCTGTGTGGCCTTTCGGGTGAATGGCAGTCCCGTCAAGTATACGCACAGTGAGCATCATTTTGAATGAATTAATTAAACACCTTGTGAAAGTAATCCTTCACTCTTTCCTTTAGATGTCCCCGAGGTATTCTTCCAGCCCGCCAACTCCACTACTTTGGCCTCCACCTCCGATGGCATGACCATGCGGGAATATGTGGTCATTGGCATCTGCAGTCTGCTGCTTGGCCTCATCTACGTGGCCTCTGTGTTCTTGTATCTCTACATGAAGAAGCGGAAGCGTCACAATTCCCGTAATTCCTTGGATAACCTGGCGAGTGACATAAATTACCCCAAAAATGACCAGGTCACCTATGGGGCACCCTTCAGCCGCGTTGGCAGCATTTACTCAGCCAATAGCATGGGCTTGGGCGGCACTGGTGGTGATCCCAACAATCGAACTAGTATTGGCAGCCTCAAGGATGACATTGGAATTGTAAAGAATAATCCTTTGCTGCAGCACTTCCCGCAGCTAAGCGAAAGGGAGCACAACTCCGGGTTTGCCAGCGATATTTCCAACTCGAATTCCGAGTGCGAAATGGAGGAGAAAATCAAGGTGAGTTTATAATTTATTTTCCCAGCTAAATATTCCATTTATTTGTCTTGTTAGACATCTGTTTTGGTTCATCCGCAGCTCAGCAAATCGCCCAAGCCCACGGATAACTCTTCTTTGGATACGGATGACTTCCTGCAGGACAATGAATGTCTGCCGGCCGAGAATGTGGCCGTAATTGATGAACTGATGAGCGAGGAAAAGCTGGAGAACCTGCGGGCCATGGTCAGTGGCAATGTGAGGAAGAAGCTGTACTTTAATCCTGCCTACTTTGAGCCTCATCTGCTGGCGGTAAGTCTAGCAGAAAAATGGGAAATCAATAAATAAATAATAATTATATTTATCTATCAGGAACCCCCTCAAGCAGCCATTGAGTTTCTGCAAAAGATTCGCGAGGTTATTGCCATTGCCAAGTACAAGATGGCCGCCAAGCGGTATCAGCCATCCCTGAACATCATTCCCGAGGAGCTACAGCACGACTCACCCAGCAGCAGTTCACCCACCATGTTCAATATTCCGCTGCAGCAAAGCCTGGCGGCCACCAAGGGCATGGGTGACAAGCGGAACAGCATTGAGCAGTGGCTACAGAGTGTGCCCAACTCGGAGCCAGCTCAAAAAACACCCACAACTCCGGCTAAAAAGGCAGCCGGATCTCCCAACAAAGGATCTCTGCGTAGGGAAATTACAGCGCCCAAAGAGCGACCACCACCGCCACCTCTGGGCAAGGCCAAGGCAGAGGAAGCTCCACCATCACCAGCAGCAGTTACTACTCCCAGCAGGAGTCCCGTGAAGAGCAATCCGGGGTCGCCAAAGTCCAAGTCTCCTGGCGGCAGCAGCTCCTTTGAGAGCTTCTCTGCCTTCTCGGTGGCTGCCAATGTCTATGGTTTTGCGGAGACCGGTGGCGAGATCTACAACAATCCCAAATTCATGCTGGCCGACTCGCCAGCAGCCTCGCTGCGCAGTGCCTCCAGTCGCTCCAAGTCACTGCGAAAGCGTAGCGAGGTTTTGGATCAATTTGCAGCTGCCAATTCCACGCCCACCTCGCTCACCTCCTTCGATCGGCAACACTACAACATGCTGAGGAGCATGAAGCCAGCGGAGGTGATCTACGATTCCCTGAAGCGGGAGTTTGCTGCCCACATTCCCACGCCAGACTATGACAGCACCATTGAGAAGAAGATCAAGGATATCTACAGCAGCACACAGAGCAGTATACCCTCAGTGCCCACGCCGGACTACAGCTCTCTCAGCCGAAAGTCACTGAAGCAATTCCAACCGGATTCTCCCATCTACCGGAGGAAGTCCCCTCAGTATCTGATTGTGGACTACGAGACGGACAGCCTGGAGCGACTGGAGCCCAGCAAGCGCAAGAGTTCACACTCATCTAGCTCTCCCTCGTCGGATGTTAGCTCCCAGCTGAGTCCCAGTTTGAGCACAGCCCTGCCGCTGGAAGAGGAGCTGGAGATCAGTCACACGGTGTACGATCGTCTGGATGGATTTCGAAAGGAGGGCGAGTTGAAGATGAAACGGTTGGCGGGCAAGCATCATCATCCCCATCCCGTTCAGCAGCAGCGGCAGCAAAAGGAGGCCGCGGCCAGGATCAAGTACGACACTCCCTTTCGCGGCAGCATGACCATAGAGGTGGAGCACGAACCGCCCTCGGATCTGGAGCGCACGGATAGCGATCAGTTCGAACCGGACACGCTGGACCGAAAGCCCAAGAAGCAGAGCTTCTGCGACATCTCCGCCTGGGATGGCCACAAGCCCATGGACACGGATTTCAATCAGATCAACTCTCTGCCCGATCTAAGCCGCCAGCAGATGATGAGTCCAGTGCCCAGTCCAGCGGCCATAAAACCCAGGACAGCCTCATTCATCCTACGATCGAGTAACTCCTTTAGGAATTTAAGGGAGATCTACGAATCGCCCTTGGTGGCTCAGCAGGAGAGCTGCAAGTGCGAGAAGAAGCCAACGCCAGAGGAAGAGGGTCGGATTTTAACACTGGAAGCGAAGCACTCGCGACGGCAGCGTGGAATGGGCATGGAAACCTCACCCACGCACTCAGTGGTGGATGTCACCAAGGTGAACAAGACCACCATCAAGATATCATCACCCAAGGCTGAGAAGGTGAGCGCTGCTCCCCCACCGCCGCGGCCTAAGGCTAGCAATCAACATTACTGCCCACCGCTGCCCAATCAGGGTGGCAAGCGTCCACTGCCACCGCCTCCTCCAAACAGTTCAGCAGAACAGCAGCAGAAGCAGCAGCAGCAACAGCAGCAGCAGAAGCAGCAGCAGCAGCAGCAGCAGCAGCACCAACAGCAGCAGCAGCATCATCATGCACCCGAGGAAGATGCCTACAGCCTGCACAGCGAGGTGACAGAGGTCACAGGAATCTCGGAATTCGATAACAACACCATGTCCAGTGCTATATCAGCTACCACCGAGGAGCGTACCCACACCAAGGGCTCCGCTAGGATAGCAGCCAAGACAGGAGGCAAAGTTCAGGACGAGGACTACGAAGGAATGTACAGCAAGAAGATCAATAGTCTAAGGAATGACTACAGTCTCACAAAGTATCTCAATCGGCGAAAGAGTCAGCGGGAGGAGGCCTCCAAGGGCGGACAGGATGCCCCACCAAAAGACACCCCCGAGCCCGTTGAATTCCCTGGCAACAAGAATTCCCTCAAAGACGTCGATCTCGTGCAGTTCGATGCTTTGAGTGTGAGTTCTCGTTCCAATCGGAGCAGCGGTCATCTCTCCGAGCGCACCAAGGAGATGTATCGCAATGCAGGCGTTCCCGTGGGCATTGCCTATCCCCAGCGGGCGGCCAGCAGTTCCGGTGGCCCCAATTCCGGGGGAAATGTCCAGACCGTGTATCGCTGTGAGATCGAACAGGCTCAGCTCACGGCTGGCATGCAGATTGCCATTGGGCTGAAGGATCGAGCCAAGAAGGCCAAGGATCTGAAGAATGCGTGGCGTAAGTTTGTCACAATGGCGGCGAATAAGTTCAGTCCCAGCCAGAGTCCAGCTCCTACCTATGGCAGCAAGAATGCAGCTGGGTTCCTTGAGGACGAGGGCATAGCTTCCATCATTGAGGATGCTGCTCAGAGTGGGGGAATGGGTCAACCTGGTAGCCAGACGTATTACGAGCAGCGTTTCGGGCAACTGGACAGCGGCTACATGAGCACCGATTCCACGGAGCTGTACAAGCGGAATGTCTACGATCGTTACAACTTCAAGATGCTATCCGGTGGTGGCCGCGGACAGGTCATTCGCGTGGACACCATCGAGGACAATGACGAGGAGGAGAGCGGTCCGAATGACAGTCGTTTCGAGGATCTAGAGCATATGGTTTCACCAGGACATAGTCGACGATCCCCAGACACCTTGGGCGTTGTTACTAATGGTGATTTAAGTGACGCTGATTCCGACAAGACCCTCACACGATCCCACTCTCAAACGAACTCCCAGGAGCTGAATGTGCGCGGCAGCACCACCACAATGTCGTCCTACTCCTCGGATGAAAACGGTGGGCGAGGGCACAGCACCTGCTGCGGTTCCTCGGAGACGGATGAGGAAACAAACGCAGAGGATATGTGGGAGTCTGGGGCGGAGAGCATAGAAACCCATTCGGTGCTCTACAAAATGATACGAAAGAGTTGAAGTAGAGATAGGAGATAGTCTATGCAATAAATAGTTTCTAGGGATGTGCAATAATACTAGACTTTTAGATCTTAAGCATATATAGCAAACGATCAGTGCAATATAACTGAAGATTCTTGCCAAACCACAAGGTGCAATTTTAGTAGATTTAGAAATTTATTATTATTTATTTATAAGATGAAGGAAACCCCTGGGGAACTGCATCCAATACGCAACGAACCCAAGCCCTAAGATATCCAAGTGCAATCAATATATCAAATCAAATAATATATATCGTGTAGTATCATAACGAATGCGTATTGTGATAAATGTCAGCAGTCTTGGGCCGGAAATGTGCAATCTTAGCTTGTAGTGTCAGTTGTAAATGGTTTAACTTTAAGTTTAGAGATAAAAAATGAGAATCAATAAAAGAAATTTAATTGTAGAAAAATAATAATAATAAATGCGGTTTTTTACTTTTAAATTAAAAGTAACATACTTTTGGGTGGGAAAGAAGAGGGTTAAGGTAGGTAAATTATTAGTAATAAGAAAGGAAGCTACCCAAAAGGCAAAAGAAATCATTATTGAAGATGTACAACAAGTGAAAAGCATTCCTTCTCAGCGCTATAACTCTGAAAGGTCCTTTTAACCAAATATTCAACATAAGTAATAAATTATATGCTCTCTCTTCAGTTAAAGGCTTAAAACTTTACTTAAAATATAACTTTCACCCCCAGGAATTTCCCAGAAATCTATTTTTTTCAAGGGAAAAGCCCAGAAGTAACTCCCATTCGTGGCCTAGATTTATGACCTGTCCCGTTGTCTCTGCCTTTTTTCCTGATTACCACTCCTATCGTTAGATTTTGTTCGATTACCGGTTAAATGGTCTATCCAAGCGCAATCTTTTCGTGTTCGATAAGGCGAATTCTATAAATCCACACATGGCATGGCTTTCGCCTTCAGTTGCCTCCGAAAATGTCACGGATTTTGGTCGTTTTTCTGGTGCTTGGCGCTGTTTTTAGCAGCTCCCTTGCGGATCCACTCTATCGCAACGCAGAGGATGTGCAAATCCCTCAGCTGGATGGACGCATTGTCGGTGGCCAGGATACCAACATCACCCACTATCCTCATCAGATTTCCATGAGGCTGAGGGGAAACCATCGTTGCGGTGGCACCATTTTTAATGCTCACACCATCATCAGTGCCTCTCATTGTGTGAACACTCTGACCTCCGTGGCGAATTTGACCATTGTGGCTGGTTCCTCCAACATTTGGTTCCCCACAGGACCCCAGCAGGAGCTGCCTGTTCGCGAGATCATCATGCATCCCAATTACAGGACCCTGAACAATGACTACGATGCTGCCATTTTGATTGTGGACGGCGAATTCGTGTTCAATGAGGCAGTTCAACCCATTAAGTTGGCCAAGGAGCGGCCAGAGAACGATACTTTGGTGACAGTGACCGGTTGGGGCACCACCAGCGAGGGTGGCGTCATCTCTGATGTCCTGCAGGAGGTTCATGTCAATGTGGTAGAGAATACGCAGTGCAAGAAATCCTATCCCATCCTGCTGACCAGTCGGATGCTCTGTGCTGGTGTCAGTGGCGGCGGCAAGGATGCCTGTCAGGGTGATTCTGGCGGTCCGCTGATCTACAACAACGAGCTGCTGGGCATTGTCTCCTGGGGAACTGGCTGTGCACGCCCAAAATATCCCGGAGTGTATTGTTCGGTGCCCGAGGTTTACGATTGGCTGCTGGAGACGGCTGCTTCCTACGATTCTGTGGGACAAATTGAATTCCTGTAAACTTTTTGAATATATCTATGGGAAGAGTTGAAATTGATGTTATTTAATGGCTTTTGAGGAACTTAGGCTTCTTGGGATAGCTTTCTAAACCCTCTAGTAACCCCCGCTTATCCCTCAGAACTTTAGCCAACTTTTATTATTCCCCTATTCCATTCTTAGAGGTTTAATACCTTCAAATTACATAAGGAGATAAGCACACAGCAAGCATGATATAGCCAATGATAACACAGCTGTATATTGTTTGTTTGATTACGGTTTTTATTATATTCCATTAGGTAGCTCTATCCGCAACGATAGCCTATCAATTGCCTTTGAAATTCCTTTGTTTATTGTGCTCCACCGGCGGCAATTGTTTCTTCAATCCAATCTAGAAAACTAGCCACGTAACTATAAACCGTCGGGTAGTTGGGTCGAGCACAACCACGTCCCCAGGACACCAGACCCACAAGTTGATTATCAATGACCAGGGGTCCACCAGTATCACCCTGGCAGGCATCACTGCCTCCCTCGCTCACATAACCCGCACAGATCATTCGTTCAGTGACCTCACCAGCGCCATAGATTTCATTGCACTGCTCCGTGCTGACCACTGGGATTTGAGTCTCCTCCAGATTGTAGCTGGAGGGACCCCATTCCTCCCTATAACCCCAACCAGCCACAGTGGCCAGGCGACCCACTGCAGGACGTTCCGGCCGAATGTCAGCCTTGCTGATGCCAAAGTGTTTGAGGTTCAGAGGCGAGTCCAGGAAGAGCACTCCAATATCATAATCAGCGGTGTAGTAGTCAAAGTTCGGATGATGCGTCCAATTGGCCACGGGATAAATAACGCCATCGGGTCCGGTGCGGGTATTGGCGCCCACCACAGCCATCAGCTTGGTCTCCGCCGGCAGATTGTACAGACACTGAGCAGCGGTTAGGAGTACATTTTCCGAATAGATAACGCCGGCACACTCGTGCTTGTAGCTATCCTCCACATCGCGACGGTAGCGCAGGGAGACAATATACGGATGACGGGCCACATCCACAGTGGTGCCATTGATAATTCGGGGTTGCGGTTGTACTAAACCCTCAGAGGATGCTCCAATGGCCAAAAGCAGGAGCAGCAGAGCCATCATTTTAAGCTGAGGCTGTGGGATGCACATGGTCTTTGCTGAATTCCGTCGATTTGCCCGGGCGAAAGGTTCGTATCGAACTGATTACCGGTCTCGATTTGGCACCTTTTGCCTTGTTTCGGCTTTCAATGATTAGCTTAATGACCGGTCCTCGAGATAGCTTCAAATATAAACAGGGTACAAGCAAGATAATAGAGTTCCAGTGACGGACTATGTTCAGTATCCAAGGCTTGCCTGCTCTTAAGTTTTATAATTTGTTTAAAAATAATTTATGGTTTTTAAGAGAAATTTTAAGAGACTTTTTGGGATTGAGTTTATTGATTATTTGAGGAATATGTTGCTTTATCATCTGAACTTTAGTTATATGGATTGGGAAATGCAAGAAATCCCCAAAATAAATTATTAATACGCGACCTTTGGTTCACTCTAAAAAGGTTTATTGAACCAAACTTAGTCTGCTTTCAGGGTTTTCCCATAAAAACCTTTACCTATAGCACCCTAAATCCATTTCAACTTTCAGTTTAGATTTCTTAGAAGTTACTTAATCTTAAATCCACCTGTCCAAGGTTGATCTAATCTCCAATATAAACCGATTACGCATGGGAAAAACTTATAACATCAAACTTTGGGTTTAGGGAATGCCCCAAGGCACGTGGTTAAAAAAGAAACCAAACCAATTTATTTACAGAAAACATAAAATGTACAAATGATGAAATCCACCTTAAAGCTGCGCTAGCTGCTCATCGATCCAGGGCCTGAGGTTGGCCACATTGGCATAGACTCCAGGATAGTCGGCCAGGGCGCACCTGTTGCCCCAGGAAACCACGCCGTAAAGCTGATCCCGGACAACCAGCGGACCACCAGAGTCACCCTGGCAGGCATCAACACCGCCCTCGCCACGCTTGCCGGCACACAACATTTGTTCGGTGATGCGATAGGTCTCATCGCCAAAGTCCTCGTAATCCGCATCACAAATCTCATTGCTCACAATTGGGACATCGACGGCCAGGAGAACATTGGAGGCTGTACCTCCAGAGGAAGTGGTGCCCCAGCCGCTGATTTTGCTAATGGCTCCCGGTAGCGGTGGCTCCGAAGCCAACTGAATGGCCTTGATGGTGAAGTTGTTGAGGGGCAGTGGAGGATCCAAAATGAGCAACGCCACATCGTTGTTGTAGGCCGCTCCCGAGAAGTAACCCTCGTGCATGATGATCTCCTTCACGGAGGTGATGACGCCATCCGATCCGGTGCGGTAATTGGAACCGGCCACCACCTTGTACTGACTGGCCACCGTCCCGATCACGCAGTGCGCCGCCGTTATCACCTGGTTATTGGCAATGATGGAACCACCGCAACGATGCGAGTAAGCATTCTGCGGTGTGGTGATGCCCTTGTATCTCAGCGAGATTTGATACGGACACTGGGCAATATCGGTGACATAGCCTCCGACGATGCGTCCATCGGGAACCTCGTTCTTAGCATCCTGATCTTCCTGGAGGGGCAGACCACGGACCGCCACCAGGAAGCAGATGAGGAAAGCGGAAAGGTAAACCAACCAAGAACGCGACATTTCGAGGACTGAGGGCTATAGCTGCTTGGACGATCACTACAAGGCTTATCTAACGGTCTACACCGACTATAAAGACCATAAATTTTATTCTGGATACGCTCGGTCATTCGCAACAACTAGTGATTACGCTTTATGGTTAAAAACACTAAACAGCAGGGTTTGGGAAGGGATTGGGAAGGAAGTAGGAAGTAGGAGAAAGCCTAGAGAAGGTCCCTTTAATTGGCTAGAAAGTTTCATGGGTTATTTAGTTCTTTAATCACTTGTAGATTTTTTGAAAGAGATTGTTCTGAACGGTATGGAATCATAGAATTTCTTGGTTAGATTTTAGGGATAATTTAGCTTAAACCTTTCAGAAATTTTTATAGAATAATAGAAAAATAAGTTTTATAGTTTTTTAACTTAAAAATAGTTTCCTTGAGGCCACTTTGCAATTACCGGATTAATTATTTGGTGAGCTTGACCTCATTTTTTAGCTCTCTATTTTCTTAAACAGTTAAAGTCTGAAGTTGACAGCAGACATAGCCATAAAAAATGAATGACGCCTTGAATAAATAGTACAAATATCGATAACTGCAGTTTATTTGAGGAATTGTGTAATCAAGGCTATAAAAACAGGAAAATGGTTAGACTGTACAAGAATAAATAGTTTAATATAAGTTAGTATAGTATTTATATGTAAACTTTATTCAATTTTATAATATCATACAAGGAAAACGATAAGTTCATCTATAATTTAATGATTTAAAATCATTTATTCCTTTAAAAAAAAACACATCTCCTTTTCCATCTCCACTAAACTCCCTTCTGCATGGCTATCCAATCCCTGAAGTAGGCCACATTCGAGTAAACTCCCGGATAGTTGGCACGTGCACAGCCCTCGCCCCAGGAAACAATGCCAGCGAGCCGTCCATTAACAACCAAAGGTCCACCGGAATCTCCTTGGCAAGCATCCTTCCCACCTTCCGGAACACCGGCACAGATCATGGCCTCGCTAATGGGTCGCCAGTTGTAGGTTTCCTGGCACTTGGCAGAGTCCACAATCGGCACCTTGACCTGTTGCAGCTGATTGGAGGAGCGTCCATTCTCGGTGGTGTAACCCCAACCACTAATGGTGGCTGTGGCATTCACTTTTGGCTCCTCGGTGGCCAGCTCAATGGCTTCCATGTCGTCGTATGTGTCCAGGGGCAGCGGAGGACTGATCTTTACCACAGCAATGTCATTATCCGTGGTGGTGGCATTGTAAAGTTCATGGGGAATCAGTTTCTCCACTCGCACTACAATGCCATTCATGCTGCCGATATTATCTGACCCCGCTACGACCATGAAGTTCTCCGCCTGGCGGTTGTACACACAATGGGCAGCAGTAACAATGGTTTCCTTGTCCAGAATGCAGCCACCGCAGGTTTGGGCATAGGCACTGGTCGTCGAGCTGCGTCGGCGCAACTGGACCACATATTTTGTGTAATAGCTGGAGGTGTCAGCTCCGCCCACAATCCTTCCATTGAGATCTGTGTGGGGATGAGCTTCCACGCCAATCAGGAGGAACAGGAGCATTCCCGCGATAATCGGTAGCAGAACTTTGTTCATTTCGTTGTTCAATCAATGACTAAATCGTTTGTGTTTGGATGTCAGAAAATAGCGAGAAGCTTTGGCCATATCTCGAATTGGTCAATAAATTGTTTCAGGTCTAACACGACCGATAAGATGGTCAATACAAAAGCGATGATAGGACTTGGTAAGCTTCAGAGCAGACCTTGTGCTGACTAAGCTGGAAGGTAATGTTTATGGAGGAGATTTTGGATCACGATTTACATCGAAGTAGGTTAGTTTTTTAAGAAATAAAATATAAAATAAATTTAATAAATAGAAAATTGCTTAATAGATATTTATTATAAGCTTCACAGAACCCATTTTATATCAGCACTGCTTTTAAATCACGTTAAATCCTTTTAAATTTTAAAATCTTAGTTAAATCTTTTTAAACTCTAAAGACATTCCCAGAAAAGCTTAAAACCCACCGCTAATAATTTCTTATAACCTAATATTTTCTTAAACCCCCAAAACTATGCATTAACCTCTAAAACTTTAGCTAAACAAAACCAATAAAAATCCCTAAATTTAAACCAAAAAGTTCCAAGTTTGTACTTATTAAAAAAACCCCAAAGTATGCTCACTCTTCATCAATTTTATTACAATATTTCTGCTGTCTCTACGATCCATTCTCGCAAACTTGGCACATCGGCATACACCCCTGGCAATCCATTTGAGGCACATCCGTAGCCCCAGGACACAATGCCCACCAGGGTGTTAGTGCCAACCACCAAGGGACCACCGGAGTCGCCCTGGCAGGCATCCTTCTTCTTCTCATACGCACACACCATGCTCTTGTAGATGATATCTCCATACTTGTAGGCATCCGAGCCGCAAGTGCGCCAATCCACAATGCTCACAAACACCTCCTGAAGCACCTTGGGCAGGGTCATGCACCAGAAGTAACACTTGGCACCCCAGCCAGTGACCACGGCCGTGGTTCCCGTTGCCGGCGTCTCCTTGGCCAGCTCCACATAGCGAATGTCAGCGGTTTCCCGAACCTTTTCGGCCAGCTTAAGGATGCCCACATCGTTCTCCATGGTCTGAGAGCTATAGTTCTCGTTGTAGGTCAGATTACGAACAGCCACCAGGATTCCGCCTTCATTGTACAGCGTGGAGCCGAGGCGGACAAATACCTTGGTGCTCTTTCTGCCCACCAGGCAATGGGCAGCCGTGACCACGGTTTCCTCGTCCAGCAAGCTGCCGCCACAGAAATGGGAGCCACTCTTGGTCTGCAGCGAAACCTGGTAGGGATGGGCAGCAATTGTAGTGTCCTCACCACCCACAATGCGACCTTCGTGCTCGAAGGGATCACGATTACCCTGGGACACACCAATGGTGCCAGCCCAGGCCGAAGTCACAGCCAGGCAAAGTAGAGAAGCCAAAAGTAATCCTCGCATTCTGTAGACAGAAAACTAAAGCATTTAAAGAGCTACGACCAGTATTTATAACCTTCTGCGAGGTCCAACGAGTGGACAACTGACAGCTGACACTATCGGGTCGATCTTTTGAGCCAGGGAATTAGCATACTCTGTGCCCCGAAGGCATTGCTACCTTAACCAGCCCAATGAGCCAGACAACCTTATCAATCATGGTTTGCGATATCGTGTCAGGGAGTCGGAAGTCTGCACTTGAACAGGTGTTAATAGATATATATGGCATATTGTCATTATTGCGTAAGACACACCTCTACTATTTCTAAATAATAATTCCCATGACAAGGCCAATTTTGGTGACCTGGTATGTACATTTAATGGTTCATTAAAAACAGCCATTAACCTAAATAGAAATAAGATCCGTAACTCAATGACTAGCTGGGAATACCCTTCCTACAAAATTAAGGGGTGCCTCCAAACCGCAATGGCGAATATCAACCGCAAATATCAATGGAGTTCAGGCACTTTAAATTAATTTTGCGATAATAAAATTGTTTTCTAAACAACATTATCAGCTGGCAAAGTATATAAGATTACGGCCCAAATTGTTGTTGCTTTCGTTTTGGCAAATATTATGGATCACTTTCTTAGATCAACTCTTACTATCGATTCATAAAACGCAGTTCTACAAGTCACGGTTCACTCTGTAAAACATGCCATTTCCTTTTCTAAAATCTGTGCAATCTTATCTGGAAACGCCCTTATATATACATATATATAGTAATTAATCTTAAGGCACCTGTCTCAGGCCCATCAGCACCTCAACTTATCAATGGAGAAGATGGAGTGGAACTCTGGCCACGCGATGCACTCGACTCAGCCAGAGATTAGATACATCGTCGCGTCTCAGCAAATGTTTACCCTTATGCCCCATGCCACTTCAGACCTTTGAAAATCACTCGAAGTCATGCGAAATTAAACGAAATCATTGCGGAATCATTTGGTATCACGGAAGTGAGTACACTTCGGCCCTTAAAAAGCTATGAGGCAGTGACGTTGGGCCAATAAGACGAGTGATAGGGGTTTACGACTTAAGTTATATAATATAAACAATATGAATATGAAATAAATGAAGCCACATAAACGAATTTGCACTTCTTCTTTTGAGTTATAAAGCTTCAAGACTTTTAAGGGGTGCAAAGAAAATAAATAGATAATGGTATAAGGGCTTGGTAACGTCATAAAACTTGTACGACTTTCCATAGCTGTAATAAGTCTTGTTTGTAAATAAAACTTATCTGGAAGAATCGTATTTTTTAAGATTTAATACTTAAGACAGCAGGAATCATATGCAATATGCAATTTGAAATTCGAAGAACATTAAAGATAACTGTTTAGAGAGTATAAAATTTAATTTAAATTACACGATCCAATTAGAAATCTTCTTTATATTATTTTCTGGTATTTTCTCTATAAACTCTCTTTTCCAAGACCCTTTACTCTGTCCAATAAAAATTCAGATATTATGTTCTGTACTCCAAAGATTTATTCAATGAAAGATTTATCATCCAACCCACGGACTAACTGCTTAAATGCTGTTGGCAGTGCTGATCACCCAGGAGCGGAGGACAGCCACATCGGCGTAGACACCGGGGTAGTTGGCATAAGCGCAACCGTATCCCCAGGAGACGACACCCACAAGGACACCACCGGAGACCAGAGGGCCACCGGAATCACCCTGGCAGGAGTCCTTGCCGGCGGTGTAGGCGCAGATCATGGTGGACCTGATCTGGCTGCCGTATCCGTAGGTGGAGGAAGCACACTGAGCCTGGCTCACAATCTTCAGGTTCACATACTGCAGCTGGGTGGGGATGGAGCTAGAGCCAGAGGACAGAGTGCCCCAGCCGGAAACGGTGGCGGCAGCTCCATTGGCCGGGTTGTAGGTGGCCAGGCCGATGGCCTTGATGGAGGAGCTGAAGCTCAGATGGGAGCTCAGACGGATCACGGCGATGTCGTTGACCATGGTGTTGGCGTTGTAGCCCTCGTGGTTGCGGAAAGCGGCCACGCTGACCAGGCTGCCGCCGGAGCTCCAGTAGCTGGAACCAGCGCGGACCTTCAGGGAGGAGGCGGACACGGACTGCAGGCAGTGAGCGGCGGTCACGATGATGTTGGAGGAGTAGATGGAACCACCGCAGGAGTGGCCACCGTTGCGCTGCAGGGAAATCTGCCAGGGGAAGCTGGTGATGGCGGTGGCGGTGCCTCCGACAATGCGGCCATCCAGCTGGGGCAGGAGTCCCTCGGGAACGGTGCCTCCCAGGGCGCAGGCCACGGCGGACAACAGGATCACGAACTTAAGCATGGTGAGCTGTGCTGGTTAGTGCTTGCTAACATGCCGCAGCCGGGAGCTTTTATACCAAAAGCAAGGGTGTTATCTATACCAACCTCCAAGGGTTTGCAACTGCGTCGCAATTGGGGAAAGAGGGAGACACGAGTGCTGATTCAATTGATTTTATTATTTCAAGTGCTAAGAGCTTTGTTTGCACAATTTACAGGTCGCGGGCGGTCGCCTCGATCCAGGAGTGGAAGTGGAAAACATCGGCATAGACTCCGGGATAACGATCATCAGCGCAGCCATAGCCCCAGGAAACAACACCAACGAGACGATCCTCGGAGACCAGCGGGCCGCCGGAGTCACCCTGGCAGGCATCCTTGTGGGCAGCGTAGGCGCAGATCATGGTGTCCTTGATCTTGGAGCCATAACCGAACTTGCTGGAGCGGCAAGTGTCGATGTCGACGATCTTCAGGTCCACGGCCAGCAGGTGATCGGGAATGGTGCTGCCACCGGACTCGGTGGTGCCCCAGCCAGAGACAACAGCGGTGGCGCCCTCACGGGGGTTGGCGTCGGCGATGCGGATCTCGCGGATGGTGGAGCGCAGGCTCAGGTCGGACTCCAGGCGGATGATGGCAATGTCGTTGATCATGGTGCGAGCATTGTAGCCCTCGTGGTTGCGGAAGGCGCGGACAGAGTGCACACTGCCGCCGGAGCGCCAGTAGGTGCTGCCAACGCGGACCTTCAGGTCCTTGGCTTCAATGGACTGCAGGCAGTGGGCGGCGGTGATGACGATGTCGTGGGAGTAGATGGAGCCACCGCAGAAGTGAGAGCCGCTGCGCTGCAGGGACACCTGGTAGGGGTGAGCCTCAATCGAAGTCTCGTAGCCACCGACAATGCGGCCATCCAGCTGGGGAACCATGCCATCGGGAATGGTGCCGGCCAGGGCGCAGGCCACAACGGAGAGGAGTACCGCGAATCGCAACATGTTAATCGTTTGTATGCTGATCCTCGGATCAGGAACCCTTATATACACACCTCCCCCGAGAGCGGTGATCCCCCTTCGAGGGTCCGGCATTAGTTTTGCGTCACGTTCGCTAAGATACGGCCCCCGTCAGCGATACCAGGAATCAATCAGCTTATCGCCCCACTCCACACACACAAACCAACCAACCACGACGTTATCCAGCTCTGCCCGGAGAGATCTCGCTGCCCCGGTCGCATGGAGAGATAGTGTGACCCCTATAAAAGCGCCGCCCATTTGGAGGAGGATTCATTGGATTCGCACCATGCTGAAGTTCGTGATCTTGTTGTCTGCCGTTGCCTGCGCCCTGGGTGGCACCATCCCGGAGGGACTCCTGCCCCAGCTGGATGGCCGCATTGTCGGCGGCACTGCTACCACCATCACCAGCTTCCCCTGGCAGATCTCCCTGCAGCGCAACGGTGGCCACTCCTGCGGTGGTTCCATCTACTCCTCCAACATCATCGTGACCGCCGCTCACTGCCTGCAGTCCGTGTCCGCCTCCTCCCTGAAGGTCCGCGCTGGATCCAGCTACTGGAGCTCCGGCGGCACCCTGGTCAACGTGGCCGCTTTCCGCAACCACGAGGGCTACAACGCCAACACCATGGTCAACGACATCGCCGTGATCCGTCTGAGCTCTCATCTGGGCTTCAGCTCCTCCATCAAGTCCATCTCTCTGGCTGGCTCTAACCCCGCTAATGGCGCTGCTGCCTCCGTTTCTGGCTGGGGCACCCAGTCCTCCGGCTCCAGCTCCATCCCCAGCCAGCTGCAGTACGTCAACTTGAACATCGTTGGCCAGTCGCAGTGCGCCTCGTCCGCCTACTCGTACGGTAGCCAGATCCGTTCCTCTATGATCTGCGCTGCTGGCAACGGCAAGGACTCCTGCCAGGGTGATTCCGGTGGCCCTCTGGTTTCCGGTGGCGTCCTTGTGGGTGTCGTTTCCTGGGGATATGGCTGTGCCCAGGCTCACTACCCCGGAGTGTACGCCTCCGTGGCTGACCTCCGTTCCTGGGTGGTCAACAACGCTAACAGCCTTTAAGAGAATCCTTACGAAATAAATCAAACTTTTTGAACATAACTCTGTGCTGGCGTCTTTAAATTGTGGATCAATCACGGAATATTTTGGAAAAAAGATAGTTACAACATTTTAGAGATCTTGTTGATTTTGCAAATAAAATTCTTCCCATTTTCTATTTAGTATTTTACATATTTTTTTAAATTTAAATTCAGCTTCTTTCAATTACATTTTCACAAATATTTCATATTTTTTATATATATAATTTTTAGTTCGTATAAATGAATGGATACTACTTTACCCAATTATTACAAATCTTTAAATCGTAAAGTGTCCCAATAATTTTAAAAGATTAACAAGCCGCAGCAGTAGGCAATAAAATATTTATATTTAAATATTAACTCAAAATGTATTTCGAAATCGTAACTACATATATTCCATATATAATAAACAAATGATTATTTTAATAATTTTAAATTTATGTAACCCCCTAGGATATTTTATGATTCTTATTTGAATAATTGGGATATTAAAATATTTCACCTAAACCACAAGACGTATCAGTTCAGAAGAGCTTACAGTATTGATAGGGTTATCTTAATTTTGTATCCCTTACGAGTATCTGATTATTCGGGGCATTGTCATTCAACTTGGTTTCGTTTGAATTTCGCCAATTTAAAATCAATGCCTTTATCATTCCTCTGTCCAATGGCATTTCGAAATTCAAGTGAATCATGATTTTGAGTATGAGATAACGACTTCTGAAGTGGTGGTATTACATAGCAGATTAGGCTGGTATCAGCAGACACTCTGATCTATCCGTGTCTCTATGATTGGAAGTCACTAAAATTCATTGTTATCTTATAAGTTACACCGACAGCGAGCTTTAAAAATAATTATTAATAATTTGTAAGCCTTCGTATTATTTCAGTCATATATATTATCTTGATCAGAATCAACAGCCGAATCAATCTTTGTAAAAAATGAATCAAATTTATCTATTTATTGTCTTTTCTTAAAATAAAAAATAATTGTGCGCCCCCTTTTGCTAAGCCCGTGTCTTTGTCCGATAATGTTTCAATGGGTTTTTCCGACTTTCAGGAACGGATACTACTTGACTTTTGAGATTTTATCTGGACTTGCGGCTCACCGCCTTATTTAGATCATCTATAACGGACATTATGCCCACTTCATTGTTTTTGGCTGGAAATCTGGAAAGTACACCAGGAAAAACATTTTATATTAAAAGAATTTCAGCAAAAAATGTTAAACAAAAAATATCTTCAATATTCGTAAGGAAAAACAAAGCTAATATAAAGTTTAGCTAAGAATGAAATTGGGATTTAAATATAAATATTCGATTGCCAAACGAAATTCCATCAACTAAAACATGTACATATAACTTGGGTGTAAGAGCCATCAAAACTCAAATCAAAACTCTAACCCAAAACTTTTACCTCTGAACTTTGCTCAGGTGTTGCTAATAGTTATTAAAAAATTCGAAAAGATATACTATTAGAAAGCGTGCCCCTGCAAGCCTGATTACTTATCACTATTTATTTCTTATAAATATTATTTTCGCGAGACCTATCAATGAGGGAGTATCTGCTTGACATATTTCGGGTTTCCCAAACGATAAAGATATAGAAATAATTGAAAATGCTGATTAAGTCGCACGGGAAGATAGGAAACCCGTATAAAAGGGGTGCCCGCTTCAGAGGGCAACTCATTGGATCCTCACCATGCTGAAGTTCGTGATCTTGTTGTCTGCTGTTGCCTGCGCCCTGGGAGGCACCGTCCCCGAGGGACTCCTGCCCCAGCTGGATGGCCGTATTGTTGGAGGTTCCGCTACCACCATCAGCAGCTTCCCCTGGCAGGTTTCCCTGCAGCGCAGTGGTTCCCACTCCTGCGGTGGCTCCGTCTACTCCGCCAACATCATCGTGACCGCCGCTCACTGCCTGCAGTCTGTGTCCGCCTCTGTCCTTAAGGTCCGCGCTGGATCCACCTACTGGAGCTCCGGCGGCACTCAGGTCAGCGTGGCCGCTTTCAAGAACCACGAGGGCTACAACGCCAACACCATGGTTAACGACATCGCCGTCATCAGGCTGAGCTCTTCCCTGAGCATGAGCTCCACCATCAAGTCCATCTCTCTGGCTAGCTCTAACCCCGCCAACGGCGCTGCTGCCTCCGTCTCTGGCTGGGGCACCGAGTCCTCCGGATCCAGCTCCATCCCCACCCAGCTGCGTTACGTCGACGTGAAAATTGTCAGCCAGTCCAGCTGCGCCTCGTCCACCTACGGATACGGTAGCCAGATCAGGGCCTCTATGCTCTGTGCCTACACCGTCGGCAAGGATGCCTGCCAGGGTGACTCCGGTGGCCCTCTGGTTTCCGGTGGCCTCCTTGTGGGTGTTGTCTCCTGGGGATACGGCTGCGCTTACACCAACTATCCCGGTGTATACGCCTCCGTGGCTGACCTCCGTTCCTGGGTGGTCAGCGCCGCCAACAGCGTTTAGGCGAATCCTTACGAAATAAATGGAACTTTCTGAACATAACTCTCTGCTGGCGTCATTATTTGGGGAAATCATTCGCGGAATGTTTTGACAAATTATTTTAGATATTATTTAAAAGAGTGACGTTGAGCGTCTTGAAGTCGTCCTCGGGAGAAGGAAAAGATTCCGGATCTTAGGAGGAAACTGCATCTTTTTGATTATAGCTGCCAGCAGCCAAATTCTCCTCTTGTCCGCCCAGGCAAGTCCATTGGACTTTTCACTTCCAGGAGAGTAGCTGAAAAACCTCTCGCACACTTATTAATTTTAATTTTTTAGCACTCACTATATACTTTCTATCCCAATACCAGCACCTTCGGCTTGGGTAGATCTAAGGATATGTTATAGATATAAATACAGAAAAAAATTAAATTATATTAAAATTATTCCATTAAATATATATAATAGTTTAAAAGGAAAAACTTCTATTTCTATTCAGTATCCATTGAAAATATATTAAATTATAAGTTAGTGCCAACGGAGAAGTGTATACCAAACAAAAGAAGCACTTTCGCGCCCTATAATAAATACATATTTTTATACAACAGATTTCAAAGTTAACCCTTCCAAAAAATGTCGCCAATATTCGTATAAATCGTCCACTTTCGCCTTCACAAATATATAAACATGGTTTTAAGATTACAGTTAATAGATACAAAATATTAACCAGTTAGGGGTATTCATTTTCCTTAAAATTTAAATTAAATCCAATAATAATAAGCATGAAATTTAGTAAACAAAAATTATTTACAAATCTATAACCAATAACCAATTAAAAATATAAAAACACCCAATTGTTTCTATTTAACTACGGCAAATATTAAATATATAAACGATTTTGCAACATCTGCACTTCGGTCAAGTGATTTTATTTATACGCAATGCTAAATAAAGGATTCCGATTGCATATAACGATAGTTCTTATAAATAATCTTTGCGACACCTATCAGCGGAGGAGTATCTGCCCGGTCACTTCACATGACATTTTGCGGGTTTTCCGAACGATAAAAATAATTGAAAATGCTGATTAATTCGCCCAGGAAGATATGGAACCCGTATAAAAGGGGTGCAGGTTCTGTGGAAAGCTCATTGGATCCTCACCATGCTGAAGTTCGTGATCTTGTTGTCTGCCGTTGCCTGCGCCCTGGGTGGCACCATCCCAGAGGGACTCCTGCCCCAGCTGGATGGCCGCATTGTCGGCGGCACTGCTACCACCATCAGCAGCTTCCCCTGGCAGATCTCCCTGCAGCGCAGTGGTTCCCACTCCTGCGGTGGCTCCGTCTATTCCGCCAACATCATCGTGACCGCCGCTCACTGCCTGCAGTCTGTGTCCGCTTCTGTCCTGAAGGTCCGCGCTGGATCCACCTACTGGAACTCCGGCGGCACCTTGGTCAGCGTGTCCGCCTTCAAGAATCACGAGGGCTACAACGCCAACACCATGGTCAATGACATTGCCGTCGTTAGGCTGAGCTCTTCCCTGTCCTTGAGCTCTACCATCAAGTCCATCTCTCTGGCTAGCACTGCTCCCGCCAACGGCGCTGCTGCCTCCGTCTCCGGATGGGGCACCCAGTCCTACGGATCCAGCTCCATCCCCTCCACTCTGCAGTACGTCAACGTGAACATCGTCAGCCAGTCCAGCTGCGCCTCGTCCGCCTACGGATACGGCAGCGAGATTAAGTCCACCATGATCTGTGCCTACGCCAGCGGCAAGGATGCCTGCCAGGGTGACTCCGGTGGCCCTCTGGTTTCCGGTGGCGTCCTTGTGGGTGTTGTTTCCTGGGGATACGGCTGCGCCTACGCCAGCTATCCTGGTGTTTACGCCGATGTGGCTGTCCTCCGCTCTTGGGTGGTCAGCGCCGCTAACAGCGTTTAAACAACTTCTTGCGAAATAAAAAAAACTCTCTGAATATTACTCTCTGCTAGCGTCTTTATTTACGGGTAATCATCAATCACGAGCGGCTGAGTTCCACAGCCGGTTTTTTGTGTTGGCATTGGCCTTGTCGCTTCTGGTCACGGGACGAAGATGAGCCGCGTCCACCACATCCCTAGAAGATTACACGTTACTAGGAATGCCTAAGGACGAGTGGTCTTGGTAGAGCTTACTTGAACTCCTCGTAGCTCTGGGTATTGTACACAGCCCTCAGCTTGGCATCGTTGCGCAGCTGGTAGAGTTCACCATCGCGGATGCACTGCAGGCAGCTGTCCCGAAGCCGGATAATCTCCTCCGGCGTTATTTTCCACTCCTCCATGATGCACAATAATCGATTGTTGCTGTTGATTTTCGGTTTGAGTTCCGTTGCCCGGGTAACTGCTTGGCATTCCTATCGCAGGGTGAAGTGTAGAACGGGCCAAAGCTACTTGATAGAGTCTATTGCCGACGATAAGCTCCCATTAGCCGGCGATTAACTTTTACTGCCCTTCGAGGCGATTCGCCATGAATGGCTTTCATGCTCAGGTGCTGGCAGTTTGTACTTGGCTTTTGGAATGGTTGTTTACGGAGTAGTTTTTGTCCTCCTTTTAATTGGATCGACGGCGACGGCGTCAACAGCTGTCGAGACCAATGGCCGAATTGTGGGCGGACAGGATCAGGTTATTCGGAATGCTCCCTGGCAGGTGTCCATCCAGATCAGTGCACGTCACGAGTGCGGTGGCGTCATCTACAGCAAGGAGATTATCATCACGGCCGGCCATTGTCTGCACGAGAAATCCGTGACCCTGATGAAGGTGCGCGTTGGTGCAGAGCACCACAACTACGGCGGAACCTTGGTGCCCGTGGCAGCGTACAAGGTTCACGAGCAGTTCGAGACCCGCTTTCTGCACTACGACATAGCTGTGCTTCGTCTGTCCACACCCCTCACCTTTGGCTTCTCCGTCAGAGCCATAAACCTGGCCAGGGAGAGTCCTGCGAGTGGAACAACTGCCACGGTCACGGGATGGGGCTACACGGAGGTAGGAGCCCTTGCTGATAGCCTCCAAACGGTCAAGCTGTCGATCATCGATCGTGGAGAGTGTGCCTCGGATGAATATGGCTACGGCTGGGATTTTGTGGGCGAGGAAACCATTTGTACCACCAACACCGTGGATGAAGGCGGCGATGCCTGTACCGGAGACTCAGGCGGTCCTTTGGTGGCCAATCACGTGCTGGTGGGCATTGTATCCTGGGGTTACAGATGCGCCGAGGTCAACTACCCCGGCGTCTATGCCGATGTGGCTGTGCTGCGGCCCTGGATAGTTAAGGCCGCCAATGCCATATAAAGGAAATTGATCAAATAAAAGAAAGGCACATTAAAAATGTAAAAAAAGGATATTATTGAATTACTTTGGAATCGCCCCCCAGGTGGAATCGAACCACTTCGACGCTAATCGACTACGGATTTGAAGTCCGCACCCCGGACCACCGAAGCTCAGTGGGGCAAAAATTAAGAAACAGGTTCTCGTATTTAAGAGCACAATGCGCGGAATTAGAACTTGCGAATTATAAGCGAACTTAACAAAGAGTTCCCAGTGTTTTTCCAAGATAACGTGATATCATTTTTGTGAAAGGGAAAGCTATCTATTTTATCTCTTATCTGAAATCTCTCATAGATGCTGCAGTAAAAAATTACTTGGGAATTATAGTGTATTTTAATAACAATACCTCTTCTTTTTTGTTAGTAACTTAATTCCAAAAATAATAAGATTTCATACCTACAAAAAGGTTTAGTTTTTATTACAAAATATTAACTTGAAAGAGCAGCAAAATTCATTTATGGAATGCACTTGCAAAATGTAGTATATAAAGTATATATATAAATCAAATACCATTGAGGAAATGGAGAATATTTCAGCAAAAGATCAAGGTTTTGGGTTAAAGTATTCACAAGTCGCATCACTTGCGTGGCTGCTGGATGTGGTTTTGGGGCTTCTGCTGCACAGCAGCCGGCGGCTTGTGCGAATGGGCCACCTGAGCGGAGGCGGGCGTAAAGTCCGTGTTGCCCTTAACGGGAGCACCGCTCACAGAGCCGGAGTTCACGGCAACGGGTTGCTGGTGGGGATTATATGATTATTAAATGAATATTTTTAAAGGAATTATAAAAGTCTCACTGTAAGTCCAGTGCAATCCTCGGCATCCTTGGGCGCACGCTCGGCTGTGGGCGCCTTGTGCTGCACAATTCTCATGCCGCCTGCCTTCACTGTAAAGTTGAAAGCAAACCAAATTAGAAGTCGAACTGCATCTGACGTCAGCACAAAACTTGGAATCTTTTTTTGGACGCAATAGATGTGCGTCTTTCTGTGTGTGCGAGCCCGGGTTGTTTGTTTACTTATCAGCTTTGGCCGAAACAGGTTAAAATACTGATAAGGCCGTAGATATTGTGGCCATTGATACGAATCGCTGCATTATTAATTGCCAGCAAGGCATATATGTTCATTGGCAGCCCTCCAATTGGATTAATTTTGGACAAAAACAAAAAACAGGCCTCCGAGCACGCACACACGCATACCAATGCATAAAGTGCACTTACGTGCAGGTGGGTGGCCAGCCACAAGATTAGGTTGCTCATCTGCCATTTTCTCTGAGTTTTATTATTAACTATTAAGGGAAAATCACAATTAAATATTTATATGACACAACAGAATTTTAGGAACTTACCGCTTGCTTTTGTTGTAAATAAATGCCGCTGTTTTGCTTTTGCGTTCTAATTGTGACACGTCCGACAGTTGCAACTATATCGATATATATCGATGGTGGAAAGACTGCCAGACATCGCATAAAGGCAACAATTTGAAAATTGTTTTAAATTATTTTAAACTATTTTATAATTTCTTATAGGGTTATTTAATTTTAATTTTCTTTCTTAAGTGCAGTCCCTGTATTAGATTAGGGGATCCTTAACATAAATTAATTAATAGTATATCTTTTACATAGGTTTAGATCAGCATATCACTTTTCGCGCTCTGCTCTTATGCGAACTGTGGTTGGCTGAATAGCTTTATTTAACAATAATTAGCATTAATTTTCTTACTTATTTATCTCTATATATAACAGATTTGCAAGACTTCGCTCTATTAGGAACTACGATCCTTTATTTGTACAATAAGTTCGTAGACGTCGGCAACCTCTCCGTTTTTGTACAGGGTGACAACGCCCTTGATAAAGCCTCGCGGCACTGTAGGCGGAACCTTATCAGTATTAGGAAGGATATCCTTGTAATAGTAGATTCCTTTCGGAATGGGGCATGGCTTGAACTGGCCGGGAAAATCAGTGTTTACACCATACTCGAAAGTTTCGTTGGTGTAGGGCCAGTAGGTATTCATGGCATCGCAGGCATGCAGATTGGAAGCGCTGACTGGCAGAAGCTTATAATCGCCATTTCCATTGACATCATTATAACTTTGGGCGGAAACTGTATACGATTCGTTGTCAATATCCACCTTCATGTTAACCGTGCCATTAATTCTATGATCTCTGCCCACAATACGAAGTTTGGTGAAGTCAACGATGTCGGTGCTTGAGGCGTTAAAGGATATCAGGCGCACTTCAACCTTACCAAGTTGCATGGGTAACATCTTAAAAAAATAATACAATATTAATAAACAATAAATAAATAAAAAAGCATTTCTTACGTAGGCCTCGACCAGCAAAATCAGCAGCACGTTAAATTTAAATATCAGCATGGCTCCTGTTTTGGCCGTTGTCACTCTTGGTCTGCTGCTAAACTGTCTAGAATTCGCTGATCTCTTATATTTATAGGAAAATCTGTTTACTAAATTGTTGACAATTAGTTGCACGGGTAGTCTAACAATGTTGTTACATTGTAGATCGAAATTTAGAGATAAATCTGCTATGTAAAAATGTTAAGTCCAAAAATATCACGCATATTTCACGTTATCCGTATCGTGTAATCCCCCACGCTCCAACTAGCTTTAAATATAATATATAAATTAATTGCTCATGCATCATCTATATTTATCGCTATTCATACGCCTTAAAAGTTGGTAAATTATAGAATCTAACTAAATAATAATAATCACTACAACTATCAATCAGCCTGCGAGATGTTCTGTGCGGCGCTAATCAGGGTATCGTGGATATCCTTCGCCGACTGGACATGCACCCGTACGGTGTTCAGATAGGTGGGATACGGAATGGGTCCGGCATTCTCCGGCATGAAGCTCTCCATCCGCATGGGCGTCACCGGGCCGGGCAAGTAATGGTTGGATGAATTCTGCTGCTGCAGGCACTGCATTGCCGTCTTCAAATGTATCTCGATCTGGTCGCAGCAGGCGTAGAAGTCCTCCAGATGCTTGTCAAAGCGCGGTACGTGGTGGGATCCAGTGTCCCGCTTCAGGTTATCCGCCAGATTGTTCTGCTGCAGCGTGAAGGCACTGGATCGGATGGTGAGGAACATGGACTCACGCAGCGGCCCGAGCAAGGTTTTCACCCTGGAAATGTTGTCCAATTTCTCGGCCTGCTGCATTGGCGGCGGTTGTTGTTGCTGCTGGTGCTGCACGGGCACCGGCGGTCCGGAGGGCGAGGACTGCATCTGCACTTGCATCATCTGTGGCCCCGCCATGGGCATCATGTTCATGTTGGGATTCATTATTCGGTAGCACTTCGAAAATTAAACAATTTACACAGCAAAGTATGTTGATATTCTCTTTCAGCAGAAGACGTTATCGATAAATAATGTATATATCGATAACAGGCGATTCAAGTAAGAAAAATTACGGGAAAATATCGAATTTTTCAACACTGATTCAGAACAGCTGTGGCGCCTAAAACACATTTTTCTATTAGAATTATCCAGGCGCAGGGCGCGTTGCTAAATTCGTACGGAACTGAACAAACACTATGACCAGGTGAGTAGAGCTGTGCCCCCCTGCTGAAAAGCTGCCAACCCAGGAGCTGTTGCTGCGTATCATAACCTAAAACTAAAACTGGCGCTTGGTTGCACTTGCACCCTTGTACCCCCACCCGCAGGAACAGCATCGAACTGGGCGATGTGACGCCGCATAACATCAAGCAGCTGAAGAAGCTCAATACGGTTGTCTTTCCGGTCTCCTACAACGACAAGTTCTACGTGGATGTCCTAGAGGCCGGCGAGCTGGCCAAGTTGGCCTATTACAATGACATTGTCGTCGGCGCCGTCTGCTGTCGCGTTGATTCGACCGAGAACCAGCGTCGTCTATATATCATGACCCTGGGTTGCCTGTCGCCGTACCGTCGCCTGGGCATTGGCACCGTAATGTTTGAGCACATCCTGAACTATGCCGAGAAGGATGGAAACTTTGATAGCATTTTTCTGTAAGGAACCCTTTATATGGCATTTTATTAGTGATAACTCATTTTGTTTACTATTAATGCTTTTGTTATGAGCAAGTTTAACACACAAAAGTTATAAAAACAGTTCGCATGGTAAAAAAGTTAATAACACTACAAAAATTTGCTAAAAGTGTTCTATTAATAGTTAATAGTTGATCAAGAACTTGAAATAACTTATACTTATAGACAGATATAAAGGTATTTATAATATAAAAGGTTATTATAGATATTTTGACTCAATTTAAAATCTAAATTAGTTAAATCTTTTAAAAGCTTACTTAAACCATTTTATGAAGCCTAGAAAAATTCTTAGATCTTATCTTAAGGAGAAGACAACAATAATATTAATTTCTTTTTTGTATCTTTTTTGCAGGCACGTCCAAATCAACAACGATGGAGCCATCGAGTTCTACAAGAAATTTGGCTTCGAGATTGTCGACACCAAGGAGCAGTACTATAAGCGCATCGAACCAGCGGACGCTCATGTCCTGCAGAAGGCACTGCGACGCACTGCCGCCGCAACCAATGCTAACAACTCCGCCACCAGCAACAACACCGCCAACTCCAATGCCCGCAGTAAAGCACGCCAGTTCACGTTTGTGTGAGAAGACGACGAGCTTCGAATTCAATAAATGTGACCAGCGACAGACATGGAGAGAGGCGGCCAAAACGATGTATTCAATTAGTCCGATCATATCTATGTGTAATCAATATTAATGAACCACCCCTGCGAGGGAATAAATAGCTCTGTATGGCTCTCTGGCCAGTCCAAATTCAAAACGGTTCGCTTCAACCAACTAGACACCGCAGGATGCAGCACAACGACGGCTTTGTCTACTGCTACGGAAATCTGTACGGCCTAATGCTGTATTGGGGATTGGTCACGTTTCGGGTGCAGAGTCCTAGCCAAGGTGGAGCCGTCTCAACCCGGTGGACAGTGGCCTATGCCATACTAACTCGCCTTCTGGTGGTATCCTGCTTCCTTGGCAGCGTTATCGTTAAGCTGAGGGATCCAGAGATGGCGGCTGCCATGTTCGGTCACCTCACGCCGCTGGTCAAGGCGATATTCACGTGGGAGTGCCTCAGCTCCTCCATCACCTACGTGGAGTACTGTCTGTCGATGGATGCGCAAAGGCGGAGGCATCTGCGTCTCGTCACGAGCTTGCAAGAGTTCGATCGCAACGTTTCGCAGCAGTTTCCGCGTGTTAAGTGGAACTATCAACGCACCCGATGGAAGTATTGGTATGGCACCGTAATCGTGGGTTTTTGTTTCTTCTCCTTTACCGTATCGCTGATCTTTGACACGGCACGTTGTACCTGTGGCATACCGTCCACCTTGCTGATGGCCTTCACCTACACCCTGCTAACCAGTTCCGTGGGACTGGTGGGATTCGTTCACATTGCCATCATGGACTTTGTGCGTCTGCGCATGCGGCTAATGCAAAAGCTGCTGCAGCAATTGTATCAAGAGGGTCGTGTTGCTGATCAGCCGGATCTGCACGATCGGATTTCCCACCTTTTTGTAATGTCCAAGCGCTGCTCCTTCCTTCTCGCAGAGCTGAATGGTGTCTTTGGATTTGCCGCTGCCGCTGGTATCTTTTACGACTTTACCATTATGACCTGCTTCGTGTACGTCATCTGCCAGAAGCTACTCAGCCGAGAGCCTTGGGACCTAGAATATACATTCATGCTGCTCCACGTGGCTATACATTCCTATAAGGTAGTCATCACCAGCACCTATGGTTATTTACTGCAGCGAGAGAAGCGAAATTGTCTGCATATGCTGGGCAACTATGCAAGCCACTTTCCTGGCCACGATGTTGCCCAGAGGCAGACGGAAGACTTTCAGCACTGGCGCATGCACAATCGGCAGGCAGCTCTGGTTGGCAGCAGTATTCACCTCAATATATCTACTATTTACCTGGTGAGATAAATACAGAGAAATCAAGGCGTTATATGGGACCAACATTCATCCTTCTCCTACTGACAGGTTTACAATGGCATGGCGAACTATGTGATTATCCTGGTGCAGTTGCTGTTCCAGCAGCTGCAGATCAAGGAGCGTCAGCACAGCTTGGGCAGGGATGTGGACATTGTGGGTCCTATTGGCCCCATTACTCACATGGACCAAAGGGAATATTATTAGAGCGATCCGCTCTCTTGTAAGCTCTCAAATGCATTGCTGGCATATGGCATACATATTATTATATTATTATTATAATTGTATTTTTTATTAAGAATTTTTAGAATATATATTGTCAAGAAAATGTTTATATAACGTGGTATTGGGGTAAATTCCTGACCCATAATTGCTGCATAGAAAAGTACAAATTATTAATAATTCTTAATCATCCCCAAAAAAATGCCAGCTGCAGCGCTCATAGGAAAGGGTATCCTGATGTGGATAAGTTTTAAGTGTCATGTAAGCGCCATCCAGAACTCCCTCGTATTCAGCGAGCTTGTCTGGTTTAAAGTTCGATAGAAGATTTAAGTCTTCATATAAGAAATAGGGTAGATCGTTGTTCTCAAGGGCCTCGCACAGATCATAGAGCAGCTGCAAGGAGACGAGGAAAAAAAGTATGTTACTCATTATTATAACATTACGTTTGTTAGCTACTTACATCCAGAAAGAGGTACTCTAACGAATATGTTTCGATATCTTCGCGATTCATTAACCACAAAGCCAAGGACACCAGATGGTAGAAGCGAATCTTGTACAGGTCTTTGGATTCGCACAGCGCCTTCAGCAGCATCACGGCTTTTGCGATCATCGCGCCGCCCTCTTCGAACAGACGAACTTCCTCCCTAATATTGCTTACCATGAAGGTGCATTCGCTTGACCGCTTCGGTCCTGGCACTGACTTAGGCACCACCTGAAGGTCGACTCCCTCAAATCGAACCTTAATAGCCGGGACAAAGTCAATAGAAAACTGGCGGTTCGCCGATGTTGCAGTAATGGTGTGACAATTCAAGCGGCATTTGTAATCTAGGCGATATTGCTTACAATTTGTGCCCCATACCACGCGATCTTGTATATCCCTTAGGATGCTATCCATCCAATTACGAATCTCTATGCGCTTTAGATACCAGCGATGGTCCAAAAGCGTGTCCTCCACAAAGTTGTGGGAGTCTAGTTGGTCGAAGCACAAATGCACCATTCCGGGACGATGTTGATCCGGTCGCACAATGATTTGGTCGTAGTTGCGGAACTCCAACTCGATCATCACGTCGTACTCGCCGTCGTCGTACATTCGGATTCCGTGGGCGGTGCTTCCTACAGTTTTTAGATTAAACACTTAATTTTGGTTATAATAATTATAAGAACATACAAAACTCACCGAAGGATATGTATTGTGTGGAGCATATAGATCTTAGCAGTCTATTACTAGCTACGAGAGATTTTACTAAGTCTAGGACTTTATAGAAATCGTCATGATCACCAGGCGGGTTAAGATCATCAGCTATCTCATACAAGTAATCTTCAAAGACGGAACTCATATCGATAGTTTTTAGCCTAAATTTTTAATAAAATATATATGAGAAATATTAATAATTATACAAATTAATAATTTTTATTGCATAAATATATACATATGCCCTTTGTGGATTTTTTATTTGATGCAAAATAATATATACCATGCAATTTGTATAGATTTAAGAAATCCATGGAGCATTAATGAAAAATCGAGTATTTATAATTTGACTGAAGGTTTATCTATTTAGGTTTTATTTGAAATATCCGTAATTTAAGCTCTCCTATATGTATGTTGTGACAGATAGTCAAGAAATGCACGAGGTTGTCTCACCTTAGTTGCGTTAAGTAATGTATATCCTGGAGTTTAAGACCAAAGACTATCTCGTCCCAGGTCCAAGGCTCTTGTAGTTGTTCGATGTCGATATCCTTCTCCCTGAGGACGATCGTCAGATTCGCTGAATCTGGGGGGTTTGTCGTCGATGACTATTTTGATGTCAACGATTTCTTCTAAATTCTCATCCGGCTCGGCCAAGAAGACCTTGATCTTGGCCTTCCTTATGCCGTATCTAATTTCGTAATTCTGAGCTTCTAGCTGCGGCAGGCAGAGTTTATTGATAAGAAGGAGAAACGGCTGGCTCGATTTCATCTCCTTTTCAGCTTTTAGAATGGCCCAGTCATCAGTATAGAGATCTGGGTTCTGAGCTCGAAGACATTTTATCACCCTTTCATGATCAGATTGCCCCTTGGGCAACCAGATGCGGGCTGTGGGTCTCCTTGGAATCTCCCTTGCGTGAACTAACTTTATCTTAAGTCCAGACCAAGCGTCGCTAATCTTAGCCACACATGCCGCAAGGAAACTCCTCGAAAACTCATCGTCGCACCTGATCACCCGGTGGCCTTTGACCACGTCTGAGGAGTCGAAGGAGGGAATGGGGCCAGTCGGCATGGTAACCAACCTCTCGGTTACCATGTCGGCCAACTTGGCCTCTATCTCCTCCCACTTATCCGACAGCAGACGACCGTCTTCGTGGAGTTCGTCCACCAGAGCCATAGCTAGACCATCTTTGGACACATCGCTAAATTTCTTGGCCTTACTGACGAAGGTTTTTGCTTTCGGCTTATTCTTGGAATCCTTCGCCGTCTTCGGTGGGCTCTCGTTTACATCCTGTAAGCGTTCTCGCTTAACCTGGCATGGCTGGAACGCTGAAACTTCTTTGCCGAAGGATGTCGCTCTCGGCGGTCCTTGGGAATCCTTCGCCCTCTTTGGTGCGCTCTCGCTCACATCCTGTGAGCTTTCTCGCTTAACCGGAGGGGGCTGGAACGCTTGCGGGTTCGCCTTTTTATATGCCTCGTATGCCGCGATATCCGCAAGGAATCTGGCCTTATCTTCGACGTCACGTGGATCTGACTTGCCCTCAGCCTCATTCCTGGCTATCTTGTCTAAGATAAAGCGTGCTTTGTTGATTCTCGCTTTCCTTTTCTGATGTGAAAGCATCTCTATTTTAATGTCTGAATAGGGTTTGGATTGAGGAGTGCTACTGGTACTCCCCCTGGGCCTCGACGGAGCCGCAATGTCCAGACTTGGCATCAGCGGCGCTTCTTCGTTGATCTCCGACGTCGTTTCAGTCGCAGAGCCCTGGCTTGGCCTCAGCAGCTCCTTCATTTCTATCTTTGACATATTTCGCGGTTTATTAACTCCCGCAAGTTATGAAGCTTGGCGTTGTGTTTTTAATTCTATTCCTAGGCGCTAGACCTGGCAAGAGTAATGACCTGTTATTTTGAGATTTTTAAGAATTTTTTCCTACGACCAGGAAATATATAGGGCTTTCAGTTTTTAATCACTTTGTGACGCGCAGACGCGCACAAGAATATTAAAATAATAATAGTTACATTGGAATTGGAAATATTGAAATATTTGAATTGAATACGCGCGCGCGTATAGGGCCACAAGCCGTAGGAAATCACCTAGCAGCCGACAGCGATCGGGTGAGGTGCCTAGTAGCACACATCCAGTAGCACACATCGAGTCCGATCTCTCTCTGAAGACTTACGAGTCCAATCGCAAACTCTCTCTCTCCTGGAGGAGTTACGAGTCTCCAAACCCGGGTATTGGTCTCGCGGAGACGGAACGGCCCAGACGGGAAGGACAACGGCTCGGTAGCAGCGCTTGAAGCAGCATGAAATTATTATGAATTGTAACTTTTAAGAGAATAAACCGTAAGATACGTTTAAGCCTAAGATCTACTGCGTTACACCCTGGGTCCGGGGTCGGAATCTCTTTCAGCAACCACCTCTGACACAAATAAATGTCTGAGACGAATCCTGGCCATCCCTGAGCCACCCGAACAACGACGGAACGTCACAACTTATTAACAAATATTTCGAGATTATAAATATGAAGCTGAAAATATTGTATAGGTTTGAAGTTACAACGTAGCACTTTTTTAAATTTAAATTGATTCATTCTATGCGTTTATATGAGCTAAAAGACCTCTATAAATTTTAAGTCATTCCATCGTTCTTTTAATCACATATGTATAGAAACAAATAGATTTTTCGACACATCGGTCAAGCCTCTTAATCAATGAGGGCAAAGTTTATTGTTGCAATGTGCCGAATAATGGTTAGGTCAATGCAGAAACTATTCCTGAATGGGGCAGCGTGTGAGGATGATTTTTTGGGGTCAGGTGCATATGCAAGTAAATACGTATTTGGTGCAGATTGCATCAAAACTCCGTTAGGCGGCCCAGCAACATTTAAAAACCGCCTACATTATATACAACTCACACTCTGTACATTATATAGTATATGCCTGGCTGTATATAGGCTTTTATATGTACATACATACATACATATGTGCACACGCAAAGCGCTCGCTCGCTCGCCTACTCCGCAGTCCGGACATCGTTTATCGATTTGCGAAAGGCAGCAGCAGCAGCGGCAGCAGCAGCACCAGCAGCAGCAACATCCACACCAAGCAACACAGCAACCGAGCTCCACCAGCGGCGGTAGGCCGCCACCTCCTCCTCCTCCTCCTCCGCTTCAGCTCGCTGGCATAGAGAAACCCCCTCCCTTCCTCACACGACCGCCACCCTGCCACCTCCCTCTTCCTCTCGTTTTGCGGCAGCCACACACACACATACACTCACTCACAGCTATACGTATTCACAGATACATATAGCCAGGCCTTCGCCGCCGAACGCCAAAACGCCCAGCGAACCTCCCTCCCCCCCCTTGCTCCACCAAGCCCGCCCTCTATTCAACGAAATGTTGTTGGTGTTGTTGTGCTTTGTTGTTGCTGCTGCTGCTGCTGCTGTTTGGGGGCTGGCAATGATGATGGCGAATGGCGATGATGATGTTTGGAACTGGCAAACCGGGAGCTATGCGAGTGTGTGTGTGTATGTGTGTGTGTGCGAGAAAGAGGAAGACAGAGAAGCGGGGGCAGCCGGCCGCCAGGACTTGGGCAGGCGGTGAGTGGGCGGGAGAGGCCAGGCGGCGAAGGAGAAGGAGAGAGGGCAGAGAGAGAGAAGCGAAAAAATACTTATAATAAAAGCAACAAAAAACCCGCACAAGCTGAAGAGATACAAACATACAAGCACACGCAGCCAAAGCACAAGCACAATACAAACATATAAACAGGCGCCGCCGCCATCGTCGTCGACGTTGTCGTCGTCGCCTTGCTATAAGTGTATCCGTGTGTTTGTGTGTTAGTTTGGGGCATACCTCGCTCCAACCTACCCGACACCCCTCTACATCTCCGTCCCCCCCTGCACTGACTGGCTGTGCTGCTGCTGCTGCTTCTTCTCGCAGCGGCGCGGTAAACCCGCGTCAATGGGGGCGTGGCGGGCGGGCGGTGAGGAGGTAGGTAACCTGACTGGTCGTAGGTTCGCAGGCAACAGAAAACAAAAACAACTTGGCGGAAAGGCAAAAGAGTCGCAACCAGAACAACAACAACAACAACAGCAAACCAAGCTCCAAGGAGTGCAAAACAGGGCTTAGAGGGGGGCGAGACGGATCGATGTAGCCACTTCTTGGCTGGGCCTGGCATCTCCATATCTCTTCCACTCTCCTTCACCCAGCTATCTCCCCCGTAAGCTCTGGCCTAGCGGTACAATGTTTCACTCTCAAGTGATAAGGATAAGAACTGGCGATCTTGCTCTCTCTTTGTCTTTCAACTCTCACTCTCTTTGGGTCATCCATCTATCCTTTAGATATTGTATCTTCGATTTTCATTGCGCCTTCGGCCATTTCCCTATGACCTTGAACTTCGCTGCCTCAGCACGTGATAATGCAGACGGGTGCAACAGTTTCCTCAGTGCAAAATTGCATTTAAGCGCTGATTTCGAAGCTGCAGAAAAGTGCGGGTGTTCAAGGGGCAGCAGCAGCAGCAGCAGCAGCAACAGCAGCAGCATCGCAATTCTGTCGCATGCACAAATATATATATATATAAACCTACATATAGAAAAAGTACAAGCATACAAGGCACTATGGTGCAACTAGCAACAAAAACAACATACGGCCACGGCTCGAGTGTGTTGTTTCTGTTTTTGTTGTTGTTGCTTTTTGCCTGGTGGGCGGTTAACGCTGGAACCCCCCTCTGTTTCTCTCCGTTGCTGCTCCCCCCCCTTCCGCTTGGCTCTGTGCGCTCTTCGTGATGATGAGGTTTTGCCTTCTTCTTGTTCTTCTTTACACGTCCTCCAACGGCGTGTGTGCGTTTGTGTGTCGGGAATGAAGGGGGCCGGCCACCAGAGGCAGGAGGGTGGAGGCACGGTCTGCTGCCGCCGTCGCTGCTGCCTGGTGTGTGCCTGTCTGTGTGCATGCAGCTCTGTTCGTCGTCGTCGTCGCGTCGTTTCATTCAAGTGTCCAACGTTTGCCAGAGCGGTCATACGGAGCGGTACTTTGACGGTTCGCAATTTTCTCTCTCTCACGCCCCCTCGCTTACTTGTTCTCCGTGCTCCGGTGCTCCGTAGCTCCGTTGCTCCGGTCTCTCTCTCTCTTTCGTTCGCTCGAGCCTTAAGGGAATAATACGGGGGAGGAGGAGTGGAGTGTCTGGGAGTCTGGGAGTTTTGGCAGTGTGGCAGTGCAAACGCACCGTTTGAAAAACCGTTAGTTAGCATGAAGGATGTGAAAGTGGCGCGCGCAATAAGCGAATCCTCGACAACGTCCGATAACACCTCAGACTTTATCGAGATCGTTAAGAAGTACGATGTGGTTTACAACAATCATAATCCCGATTACAAGAACGTGGAAGTCAAACTGAAGGTGTGGACACAAATCGCCGACGAGATTGGTCTCTCAGTGGGTAGGTAATACCACAATAATAATATAAAGGAGGCGACGGCGGCGGTTGAAATTGAATTACGTAGAACAAGCACACACTGCTGTACCGCGAACTCAGATGTGTATGTGTATGCGTGTGTATGTGTGTGTGTGTGTGTGTGTACCTGTCAGCGGACAAACTCGAACCGCCGCCCGGCCTGATATTTTTCGAACGCTGGTACATATATAATAAATATGTATGTATGTACGTACGTACGTATGGAGACTCGCGCTGTGGTGTGGGGCGGGTGCGAGTGCGGTCGGAAAATTGCAGCGAGAAGCTGAAAACAAAAAATAAAAGGAAAACACGGGCGCTGCTGCTGCTGCTGCCACTGCACAGTGGTTCGGCTTGTATGGAGCCGCGGTCATAAGTACTTATAGTTGTTGTATTGTTACAAAATGTTCACCAAAATTCTAAAAAAATATTATAAACATATACACAAAAAATTGTTCATATGGAACGTCAATATCATATATGTAGCTGTCATAGGAACGATCTGACAACTATTGCATATAGCAGCCATAGGAACAGCCGGTTAGAACTAATCATTTAGTATTGATAACTGTTTCTTTCATGTTGAAGCAATACGCCGTCGCTTTGTTCTTTCTGAAGAATCCGCAAAATCTGATTTTGGACGACCAAAATGAGCACTTTCCTTTTTTTGCTGATTTGTATTGTTGGTGGATTTATGGATTCAACATTCATACATTCGGCGGAACCACTGTTCACTGGCACGCAGAAAAAACAAACATAAACTGAAACTGAGCGAAAACTGCGCGCTCTCTGATGCTGAGAGAGCAAAAAAAAAAAGAGAGAGCGATAACAAGAGAAAAGTCAGGTCCCACCGAGAGTGGGGGTGTGGGAGGCAGGGTGTGAGAGCTTTTCAAAACAAAAACATTGCACGGCCTTGCCAGGTTCGAACCCTGCCTGAAACACGCAACCACCTGTGATTTACATTTTCGAAGACTTCTTGAAATATCAGCTTCATGAAAATTTAACACCAAACCCCAGAACCCTGTAGCCGGCTCTCTCGTTCTCTCAGACAAAACATAAACATTACAGATTTGTTTATCTTATTTTCCAATTGGCCGGCATAATTTTGTGACTTCTAACTTCGAAAAACTTGAATTATTGCTGGCAAAATATAATGCGCATTTTCCTATTCGTTGTGTGTATGTGAATTTCTATAGAACGTGACGCCATGAAAGTCCAATCTAATTCGGGGAATCACACAAAAAATGGATTTACCAGCAAGCTTTTTCTGTGTTGTTTTTATTGTTGCCGACTTATTTAATTGTAATATGTTCTTACCGGTTCCAAAACAATTGAATATATCTTTTAATTCTTCGCTTTTATTGAAATGCACAGTAAATCGTTTGAAGTCTGGAACTGAACTGCAGGATCGCACTAGCGATGTGAAAAAATTCACAAATATATCGATAATTTTTTAATTAAAAAAAATACTAGTGCATTTAGATTTTTTTAGAGGCTTAATATTTTAAATATATTTTTGATAATTCCTTATTCTTTTTCCTAATCTAAGCAAATACAAAAATATGAGCCCGACAAATATACAAAAGTAATAACCTGTTAGAGATGGGGATGGAAATATCGATATCGATTGTAACCTTTATTTCTTTATAATTTAATTTATTCCCTTTACAGAGGCCTCCAAGCGAAAATGGAAGAATCTAAGGGACAGCTACACAAAGTATCTACGCTCGTTCCGCGTCGGAACAAAGACATCCAAGAAATACCAGTACTGGGCCCATGCCGATCACATGGAGTTCCTTAAGCCCTTCCAGGGACCGGGCAGGTAAATAAAGAACTCTCTCTTGTACCAGTATTATCGCCAAAACTAATCTGTTTTCCTGCTGCAGAAACTCCGCCAATGGCAATGGCAAGTCCAACGACGAGGACGACACAGAGTGTGATTTTGGTTACCAAGTGCTGGCCAAGGCGGCCAGCAATGGAGGCGAGGATGAACTGAAGATCACCATTGCCACGGCATCGGCGGGATGCTCTTCGATTGGAACGCACACGGTTAATACGTATACCACGGCTTTGAGCAGCACTTTGGCACCAGCTCCGACGTCCAGTTTGGGCGTAGCCACGCCCCCCAACATGATCTCACCGGGCAGCAATTTGGGCGGGGGATCAGGATCCGGAGGAGTTGGTGTGCTGAGTCACAATACCAATAGCAATGGCAGCGGTAATGGAAGTATCAATTGTGCTGCAGTTGCCCCATTAAGTTCCCTCACACCGCCAGCCACCAGTGGCTGCAATTCCGCCGTCGTCCTGCCCCTGCCCATCTCACCTGCATCCTCTGCGGCTGCCACCGCTGCTGCAGTCAGCAAGGCCAACGCGAATGCTCTGGCTTCGTTAGCCACCCACCTGCCGATGGGCATGGGCGTGGGAGGATTGGCCCAGCAGATGTTTCCGCTGGCCACGCTCAAGGCTGCCGCAGTGGCTGCTGGACTGCCGCTGCCGCCCACTGTCACCCCGCCTGGCTGCAGCAGCTCCAGCGGTCCCAGCAGTAATGTCGGCTGCCTGATAATCGAGCCGCATCTCTTTGCCGCCGCGGATAACTTCAAGAAGGAGCTAACCGCAGCGGCTGCGGCCGGAGCTCCGTTGGGATTATTCCAGAACCTGGCCAACCAAGTGCAGAATGCCAATCGCTTGAACGGCGGCAGCTGTGCAGGAGTTACCCTGCCCTTGGGCAATCCCACGCCACCCCCGCCGCCTCCAGCGCCGCCGGCCTCCAAGGTGCGGAGGGTTCAACCCTCGCCGCAGACGACAGCCATCAATCTCAGTTGCTCTGCCGTGGGAACACCTGGTCAATTCCAACAGCCCCAGGTGCAGATGCAGCAACAGCTTCAACAACAACAGCAGCAGCAGCAGCAGCAACCGCAATCTCCCGCCAAAACGCGCAAGATTAGTGATCCCCGGTTCCCTAGCGACTGGGATGTGTCCGCTGTGCTGCAGGCCAACCGGGAACTGGACGCCAACACCCTGTTCTTCCTGAGTCTGGCACGGCAGGTGCGGGCCATGCCCATGAAGTTCCAGTCCCTGGCCAAGATGCGCTGCATGCGAATCGTGAGTGATCTGGAACTCGAGCTGGAGAACTTTGACTGCAACGGAGGAGCCCCGCCGCCAGACGATTCGGGCGGAGGAGCTGGTAACCTGAAGTACTGCAGCATTGATACTCCCCCACCGCCGCCGCAGGATGGTTCAGTGGTGATTCTGCCGCCGCCAGTCGGACCCGAGGGTTCCACGGAGCACTTTGTGTATGTGATGTCGCCGTCGCGGGTAGAGAGCATGATCGACATCTCCTCCGACGAGGAGGCGACCATGAACGGGGTGCCCTCCTCGACAGTTGGCTCCTCTGGGCAGGTTTAATCGTACTTTGCACTCGTACAAGCTATCTCTAATTTAAATTAAACTTAAATTAATCTCAAATTAGATGCGTATTGTTTCGTTTTTGGAACATTTTATTTTGGGGGCGACGGGCGATCGATCCTTTCGATGCTTATGGGTACAAAATGTGGAAAAATCTCTTCGTGGTGGGACCACCCGGGGCCAATTTGATGCTAGGTGATTTAATGTGAATGAATTTCATTCAGAAAGTCGATGACGAGGTGGCATCCTCCAAACAGACTGGAAATCCCTCTTAGGCCTGCACCTTGCTCTTGGTGGTGAAGGCGAAGTAGGCGACACCGCCAACGAGGAAGGCGGCCAGCAGCTCGGCCTTCACCCAGGGACCCTTGTAGGCGCTCTTGGTGGGCACAGCAATGTCCAGCAGGGACTTGACCGACGACACCTTATCGCCATCGCGCTGAGCCTTGCGCACATTGGCATAGCCGTCCTCGTCGAAGAGACGCACTTGGACGTTGCCGCTGCTGCCCTGCTTGATGTCCTCCACCCAGCTCACCTAAAGGGAAGGAAAAATGAAGATTAGCTGCTATGTTCGGCACTCCCGATTGCATCTCCAGCTTACCTGGTACTTGTTGTCGCCAACCTGGGCCACAGGAACCACCTTGCCGCAGGGGAACTCGGCAAACAAGCTGGCGGGAGCAGCTCCGCTGCACTCCAGCGTAATCTCGCCGACATGAGCCAGCTGGGTGAGAATCGTGGCATCTTGGGTGCTGAACGAGCTCACGGTAGCCTTGCAGCTTCCATACACGCCGGACGCGCACACGGCGGCGATCAAACACATGGCAAACAGTTGACGGGACATCTTGGCGGAGTTTTGTGTTGGTTTTAATTGAGGAATGGGGAGAAGTTTATGAAATAAGCTCCAGCAGACTTTCTTTTAGGTTTAAACAATCGCCACGACAGCACGAAACGTCATCTGACAGCCGAAAATTACCGAGTTGAGCTGTCAAGCAATCGATAGCCCATTTTATCGGTAATCTGAATAACACGATTGTTATTGACATGCCATTTTGAATTCAACATTGGAAATATAAAATTTTAACATATCTTTGTATTCGTATTTATTTAAAATTATAAATTTATTTTAATGTTTAACCATTTCAACATTTTTGTATTTATTTTTTTTATTAATACCTAAATTTCATATCTTTAAAGCGTACCAAAACAAAAGGTGAGAAACCTTGCTATATTTTTTGACATTTAATGTTTTATGGCAATATAAAATATTATTTAATTAATTTATTAAGTAATATAAAAAATTAAACAATTATTTTTAAAATTTAGACATTTTTGTGAGACAAAAAAGGGAAAATTATGGTATCTGTGAATACTGATGACAGCGATTAGGAGAAATGCCCGTTGTCATCGATTTGGCGGTTAATTTAAATTACGTTACATTGACTTGTTCAAGTTAAAAGAAGTTTGGATTGAATAAATAAAATTTAAACATTAGAACATTAAAGCTGTAATAAGAAAATAGATCAACTAAAAACAAATCAATTTGATTTATTTGCTCAATTGTATCAATCAAAAACTTAAAATCCCATTTAAATTGGTCCAGCTCGGTTCCAGTCACAGTCGCAGTTGCAGAAATTTCGATTCCCTTGCTTTTCACAATTAAAATAAGTTTTTTTCTGACATGTTGCTCCGTTTCGTACCGCTCCGTATTTGGTTACGGGCATCGACTCTCTTTTATATCTACTATATCTAATATGCATTTATCCGGCGCCACTTATTTACGGCATTTGCATTGTAATTGAATTGATTTCGAATTTTTCGAATTGCACAACAAACTGAGGGGGGGGGGGGGGCGAAAGGACTACTCCTGTCCGATCCTGTGCAAAGCTCGTCGTCAAAGTCAAGCCATAAATATTGACTGGAAATGATTAATGCCCATCCAGCGATTGGCCTTTCTTGCCGTTTTGTTTTAAGTACATTTTATTGGCATTCCACAAAGGCATGTATACTCTGACTTGCAGGACTCGTCATTCTTACATACATATGTTTGGGCTGTGACCTTGGCTGGGTCTTGATTTGGTTTTGGTTTTTGATTTTATGCCATTTTCTGTGTTTGTGTTTGCGCCGCCCCTCACCCCTCGCCCCACGCCCACTCTGCTCCTCGTTACTTTTCTTTGATTGCCACCGCGCACGGAACTTTTCCACCGCCGCCGAACTTTGCATGTCTTTGATGAATTTGAAATTGTCACAAATGTGAAAGTTTTTCACATCCATCTGGGAGAAAGAGATACCCACACACACCCACACGTAGTGACAACTGAATTTGCATCTAAGGAAAATTTGCTGACATTGAGCGACTTGTACGCATTTCTCCTCTCGCCAGGGGGTTTTTGTTCCTTCGTTTTGGCAAACTCAATTTCATTCATTCACGGTCGGATTTGCATATTGCCAAAAAAAAAAGAATAAGAAAGCAACAAAAAAGCACACACAGTAAATGCTGTAATCCTTTCGATTATGAGGCGTAAAGTGGGTGGGCTTAGGGGTTCGTAAATGAAAACAAAAGTTCGTGCGGGTTCATTGAGTCGCAGTCGAAAACTTGCCAGACCCCAGCGAAATTGCACGTGTCTCCGGAAGGGACTGGGCGAAACACAAGAAGGGTGGCTAGGGGACTAGATGCACTTAACAAAAATATACCCTCTCTTAATTTAAGGATTATAAATTAATTAAATGATTACATTCTAAATTAAATTCAATTACAAATTCCAAGAGTTGCCGCCTTTCTTGTCTAGTGTCAGTGTCAGTGTCAATCTCAGTGTCAACTCTAACGTCAAAGACTTTTTCAAGTTCTGACAGCTTCATTTTCACTGAAAATTAAACCTAATCCAGTGCTACTATCCGCATTTCTACGATATGGAGAGTTACGAGGACAAGCAGCCAATGGACGCCGACAGCGAGACGGAGGCGGTTCCCAACAAAGAGAACAAACCTAATAAGAAGAAAGCAGAGGTGGACAAGGATTCCTGCAAGCATTTAGGCAAGCGTGCCGGCAAGTCCCGGCCGATAGATAGCGAGCAGGGCTTGAAAAAGAAGAAGCTGGAGGAGGGGTGGGAAAAGCCTGCCAAGTCACCCAAGAAGCCAAAGTCTAAAAAGGCACAGGAGGACCCATCTTCTTCCAAGGCCAAAAGTAAGTTTTCCAAGATAAAGACAGCAGCAGGAAATAAATAAAATCCTAATCCAAGATCCCAAAGAAGAGAAGACATCGGCTAAGGCCTCAACATCTCAGAATTGTGTCACGCCTGAGGGAAGGCAGCCTCCGAGGCTACCTTTCAAGACGCCAGCCCGACCCAAGCCCACATCGAGGTTGATCAAAGATGAGCCCACCAAGGAAAGCCAACAAAAAAAGCAGTCAAAGGCCAAGAAGGGGAAGGGCAAGAAGTAAGGGAATATCTTCGGGATTCCTGTTTCAAAAGAAACCAACAACATTTACAAGAAAGAAAAAATTAAATCATCAACAAAACAGAACGCTTACAATACTTTTTACAACAAAAACACTTTTTCCAAAGAAATTTGTTATTACAACTATTTACAACAACCACACTTTTAACACTCAACAACTAAAATGTTAAAGTAAATAAATTTAGAAATAATACAAAAATGTAATACAGAATTTATTATAAATTTTTTCAAGTGTCCTTACGGCAGGTGGGTGGGTGGTTTGGCTGGTTGTCTGACGTGCGGGTGTGAGCAGGAAATGGAACAAACAACGAAGCCGTAGGAGCCTTAGAGCCACAGAGCCATAGAGCCACAGAGAGAGCCAGCATAACTCCTTGGACTCCTTGCCAACGTTGCGATTTTGTTGATTGTTTGTTGGCAACATAAACGAAGCTCCTCTTCATTCACAAAAAAACGCAGTCGGTGCAGGGCATTCGAGCCAAGTGGACGACGGAAGCGGACTTGGAAGGCACCTCATCGCGATCTCGACTTGGATGCGAGCTTTCGCTTTCGTGACTTCAGCCGGTTTCTACGGGATTTGCTTTCGGCATTCGGTCTCCATTTCGGTTTGCCGCCGTGTGCTTTCCTTTTTTTTGTTGACAAAGTTATTGCCGCCACGGGCTTAATGACTTCGTAATTGATTTGCATTCGATGTGCCACATTGATTGGCAATTGAAACGTAAGCCACCACCGCCACTACTGCGCCTGGGGAGTTCTTGAAGTCATCGAAACCTGCAAACCCACTCCAGCGGAAACCACTCATCGTCACCGTTGCTAATCAAGGTTATCAAGACTAACCTGGCTGCCGCCATGTCGCTGTCTGTGGCCAGCCGTCGTCGCCACCAGACGACGAACGCTCCATCGTCCACCAGCAGCTCCTCCTCCTTTTCATCAACTCCTGGCGGCCGCTACCAACTGCCGTTGTCGGTGCGAAAGCAGCACTCCTTCATCGAGCCAACGGCCAGGTTCACGGCCCAGCAGCGAGGCTATCTCTCGCGCGGCCTCTCCGTGGGCAGATCCATTGAGAATATTCGCCAGAAGTTGTATCCTGGCAGCAGGCAGTCTTCTCTGGCCGTTGAGGATTCCACGCCAAGGATTGCCCCACGCATCACCGCCTCACAGGTCCAGGGATTGAGGCTGAGGGATAAGAGCCTGGTGGCCTGGTCATCGACTTCATCGCTGTTAAAGGATCAGGAACCGGAGAGGAACACGCAGGCTGAGCAGGCGGAGGCCAAGATGTGAGTAGTCAAAACTTTACTTGGCTTACAATTATAATTGGTAAAGGGATAAAGAGATAAAAAGAAGGAGACATGGAGAGTATCTTATAAAAAAGATATTTTTATAAGAATTAGGAGATTTTTTCAGGTAATTTAAAAAATTTTTAGAGATCATGATCTGTTTTCAATAAATGAAAGCTAAAAATAGAACGAGCAAATCCATCGCGGTCTGTCCCTCTCATTCCCCTCACCAATAAGCTGTAGTTCAAAAGGCTGCCCCTTGATGGCGTTTCATGTTTCTTACGACCCTTTCAAAATATGTTTTAAAACTTGTTTTAAAAAAGAAGAAGTAATTTTCGTACCATAAAAATATTAAATTTAAAATTTGATTTGCTAGTTTGTTAAGGAAAAAAGCAAACACAGCAATGCTTTCGAATAAAAATAAATAAAAAATGTATTTTAAAGTTTTCATCAGATTTGTTTCCCAGACAAAAAACGTTTTCCTAAAGAGTATAAATGAGCTAAAAGCTATTAGAATTACCTTGAAACCCTAATGGAAATTGAAGTAGTATCTCTCAAGGACCGCGACTCCATGTTACCACAAATTGTTGGAATTCAAATAGCCAAAATATACGGAATGAATTGTCGCACCTATGGAAACCCAGAGCTCCTTTTGTTTGACCTTGGTGCCAGGCGAACTATGCGTATACGTAATAAATCCAGCAGTATCCAGTTGTAATGTCTGCCCTGATATCATCTATATAAATATGCCGAAAGTGACACTTTCGATATCGTAGAGGGGGGCCGTCGCTTCAAGTTCTGGGTGTGTGTGTGTGTATGAGAGTGGTGGGTGTGCAATTTGCATGCTTCACGCCGAAATCAAACGTCAAAGTTTTATGTTTCCAGTGCATAACACACGCTAGACATGCTCGCAATGGGAAGGCGATGGAGTGGGAGAAGGAGCAGGAGTATGAGCAGGAGTAGGAGCTGAAGCAGAGGAGCAGCTGCCACCCACCTGGCGGCACACTTAAGTCGATCATTGCCCGCTGACAAGATAGCTGAGCGAAAAACTTGAGGGGGAGACGCCACGTCTGAGGTGCAATGACCCTTTGGCAATCGTAGACTCACTTTCGTCGGACCGCTTTTCCGCATTTTCCCGCTTTTCGGGGCGCCAATTGTAAACGTAATTGACATGGTTTCCTTTTTCATCGCGCGCCAAAGTTAATTTCTATTTCTGGTGCCTTGCATGCATAGCGATTCTCGATTCTCGATTCTTGATTCGTGGAATCGGGAACAGCATAAATTGCCTGCGCCCAGCCCGCAACTAATGCCAAATAATTTGATTTAAATTTAGAAGGCTGGCGACGCTACTAGGTCACTCGAAACTTTCCATTTCCATTTTCAATTCGATTTCCACTTCCATTTCCCATTTCCCACTTACCGTTCTTACTTTCCCTTTGCAGCAGCGCCAAGGCGGACAAGAATCGCATAAATCTAAACATAGTTTTGTCCCAGACAATACGGGCCACCAACGAGCGAGAGCAGGAGCCGGAACTTGAGCAGGACCAGGACCAAGAGCCGGAGCATCACACGCCACAGGCTGAGATCCCTGCAGAGATCCCTTTGAGCATCTCGCCTGCCCTGACTGTCCAGCGGCGTCCGCCCCTGGTGCGTGCTATGTCCGCTCCGGTCCGTGGTCTGGACGAGAGCAGCAAGGGCGTCATAGCCGCCAGCAAGCGGAGTCAGCAGAAGCTGCGTCGTCGCAAGATCTTCACTAGAACACCGTCTACCACGGTGGTGACGGGTGGTGGTGGTGGAGCCATAGATGTGCTTGGCGGTGGCGATTCATCCTCTTCAGGAGGAGGAGGAGGAGGAGCAGGAGCAACTGCTAACAACGGCAACTCTTCAAAGAAGGCTCTGAATCGTGCACGCAGCGTGGTGGCCCCCGATGTGATTACTTTGGTCTCCCTCCTGAGTTCCGAGGGCAGTGATTCCGAGCGGGAGGACAACTGTTCCACGGTGGTCACCTCGCCACCAGCTGGCGGGGCGGAGAAACAGCAGCCAGGAGCCGGACCGCAGCGAAGGGCGCCCCTTTTGAGGAAAACGGGTAAATCGGGTAAGTCTTAAGGACATCTCCAAAGAGGGCAAAGAGGGAGCGGCATTAACCTGAATCCTAGCTCCTAGCTTAAGTTCCTTTACGAAAACCCAACTAAAGCTTTCTGGCAGTCTCGTTTCAAGACAGCTATCCGCCCACGTTTCAACTGGCCTCCAAGGAGTACTCGCACATGATACGCCGTGGATCGATAGCACCTCTGGCCGCTCGCATACGCGCCAATCGGCCGCCCACAGCGCCGCCCGTTTCCATTTTCCTAACCGACGTGGTTGTCGGTGTTCCAACGGGCAAAATGGATCAGCAGAAGAAGGAGGATGAGATTCCTCTAACGCCACCGGATGAGGCCAAGAAGGAGAACAACAATAATGCAGCCAACTGTGAGGAACAACAGCCCCCGCCGGATCACAATTATCCGAATTATGTGCGCAGCATAAAGGAACGCGAGTGCTGGAAGCTCCATCAGAAGATGGGGGCCAAGGGTGTTAGTGTCAGTTATGAGACCGTGCTTAGGGGCATGCTGACGCCCACAGAGTTCCGGCACTACCAGAAGCAGCGGGAACAGGAGGAGGCTCGTGTCCTGGAGGAGGCCGAGGCTGCCGAAGCAGCCGCAGCAGCAGCCATCCTGGAGAGCGGCGAAAAGGAGGGCCGCAAGGCGCCAGTCACGGCCATAGAACGTCTCTCGGAGGCCCTGCTCCAAAGCAAGTAGAGGAAGCAGGATTAGGAGTAGATCTCCGAAGGAAACCGACCATTAAATTGCATTTGCCTCTAGGGGACGTAGCAGTAGTCGAGCACTCGTTAAACCGCATTCGCACCCCGCTGATAAAGACACCACTGATCGGCGTCCACTCGGTAGTTATAGATGGTACCCGTAAACCGGAGTCCTCAATTCCAGGACTCCACTCCTCAAGCTTAAGTGGACGCTGAGCCTGGCCAATAAAAGCAAAAGCAATCCCTTCCCCCTGTAGACCCTTAATAATAAAGAATACTAGAAGACACCTAAGAAAATGTGGGTTTTCTTTTTTTAAACAGTTTCCAGGGTGATATTTATTATTTAGGAAATACAACAAGGGTTACCTTAATTGGGTAATTATTTATTTAATCATTAAAAGCAAAAGTTAATTATGTATTTGGTTAAAAAATAAAAGATCAATAGGCAATTGATATTAAAAGTAAATATGTTTAATAGTTTTTCTTTGTAGTATAGTTTTTAAAAGAGAAAATATCATAAATTATATTGAAATATAATTGGAATCTTAAAATTAAATAGCTAAGAATCTATTACAGGATTTTGTTTAGATAATTATGAATATTATGATTATGCAGGAAAATCATATTCTAGGGTTTTGCTTAAAGAAAACTCATTGATCTACTTTTACTAATTCCTTTCGAAAGAAATAATTAAACAAAACAATAAATATTTAGAGAAATATATACAGAATACATTCTGCATAGAAATTACGCTTATAAATAATGAACCTATTAGAAAAGTATCAATTTGGGAAGATCAAGACCTGATAAAAAACTAAAAAATAGAAAATGTAATGCCTTGAAATTAAATTAGGTATTGATTGTTGCGTTTTTTTCTTTTCGTATACTTTTTGTTTCTTTTAAAATTTATCTTGAGTGTTAGGTAAGTTGAGCAAGATTCAATCAGTAAACAAAGGCAACTATTTTAATTTCAAAAAAACAATTAATGTGGAGCTTCCTCCAACGACCTTTACTTGGCCCTCTCCCGGCGTATGGAACTGGCCAGATAGCAGGCCAGGACTATGCCCAATATCTGGATAAAGGCTATGCCAATGCCCACGCCTATCAAAATTACAGCATTCTTATCGATCCGTGTCTTCAGCTTGCCCACACATCCATCCTGGAAGTACTTGTCCCTGCCCAGAGCCGGTGAGTCGGTGCAGTGACCCACAGTGGTGTCGATATACTGCTGCTGACAACAGCTGGCCGGCAGCGTTTTATTCGCACTCAGTGTTCGCCAATCCGCCGGAGAGTCCACGCCGCAGCACATTAACTTTTGCTGGATATTGTCCCAGGCCATGGTATCCTCGCTGTTGGAACGTTTGATGGACTCCTGAAGGGAATTCTTGACCATCATCTCGAGGTCCTTCTTGAAAACGCTGGCTGCAATGCCCACGGCCAGTTCCACAATAAAAATGACGGCTAAGAGGACAGCAAACTGGTAAGAAAATTAAAAGGGGATTAGGGTTATTTTAATATTTAAATATTTATTTAAATCTAGTAATTAATAACTTAAGAACTCACCGTAAGCAGTAGCGTTGGCGACTCCTTGATGGCACCAAAACAACCCAAGGAAGCGATCAGGAATATGATCAAGCCCGTCACTATCAGGACTATGGGCGGGGCCAAGACTCGTCCCTCCACAAAATGATTGAATTCATTGACATCGGCCAGGACAACAGCGCCGGCTATAAGGATTCCCAGGCCGGAGATCTATAATGAAAAATTGATCCGTCTGATTAATCGAATCGACCTTTAATATATCCGTAAAGCAATTTGCCTAATGGCTTCCAATCAAGTCCGTGCTTGTATTTACATTCCCAATTCTAATTGTGCGATAAAAATCACCCACGACCACTCATTCAATGGTATTTCCATGTTTTCACGTCCAAGTCCACGTCGTCATTGACAGTTGCCGTTGCCGGTGTGTTTGCTCAGTTGTTGGTCAATGCGAAGGACACCGTGTGTCCGTGTCCAAGTCCATGTCCATGTCCTTTGGATCACGCATACATCACTTTCATGTCGTTATAAGCGAATCGCTGGCAGTTACTGGCGTATGAAAATGCCATTTTCCAGCGATAATCATCTAAATGAGACCTTAACAAGACTCGTGGCATAAGCGTAATTGCAGGGCTTTAAATCAAGGTAATTATGGTGAATTAAATGGTAATTTCAGGGGATTATCTACTTGGATTGGCAATAACTGAAGGAAGTTTAGTCTGGGGAATTACATGATTTAATCCATTTTAATGCGATTTTTAAATGATTAGTAGTTCATTTTATAATTATGTTGGCTTACTAGTTAATTCAGGGATTTTTCTTACAATTTTTTTAAACATGGAAACACAGAATTTAAGATTCAAATTTCAATGAAATTTAAAGACATTTCCTATAGGAATGGCAGCTAGAGGAAGGTTAAAATAATCAAGCTTAAAGCAAAACTAAAGCCTTTCCTTCTTTTTTTAATAAACAAAAATATTTCTGGTTTAAATAATACTAAATTTATATTGAAATTATTATGCTCTTTTTAAGTTAAGAAAACTAAATTTCAAACCTCAGAAAGTTTGAGTTTAAATAATGGGTAACCTTCCAAAAATCTCTCATTAGTTATATAACTGCTTCATTTCCTTATACACTAAGTGAAGCTCATACTTTCAATATTTTTAACGGCTTCTTAAGTTAATAAATCATTTTAAGATTAATATATTATTTTAATAATCTCACTATTTATTTTATTTCACAAGTATTTGGATCACTTACCGCAAATAAAACATTAAAGGCAAATAATACATATTTTATTAAACTCGGCCCGCAATTACGCATTTTGATATTTCACTCAGAGCTACCCAGACCCCTTCTTGAGCTCAATTAAATTTTAAATTTAACTTGAGTTTAATCCAAAATTAGAATTGTTTTCTCAGGCAGATGGATGTCTCGCTCACAAGATCGCGACTGACCGAACGGACTGAAGTTGAACCACAAACTGACCGGAGCTGCGGTCCGGCCGGGCTTTAGAAGGCCTTCCTGGCCGGGCTTCTGTTGTGGCCATCGCATTCCCGGTTGGCGCTGGCAACGCACCCCGGGATTATAGGCACAACAAGCACAACACTCACAAAAAAAAGAAAGAAAATAAAAGTAAAAGTGAGTGAAAGTCTTGGAGGAGGCACGTTACGAATTCAGGCCAGTCGGGAATCGGAAAGGGAATGGGCACAGACCCATTTCGTTGATTCCACACTCGATACCAAAGAACTTTTGACCAGAGGAAAGGAGGTCGCCCCCAAGGGCTTACCTCACTGGGTGGCACCTGGTGGGTCATTGCACTTATTACCATAAAAACTCGGAAGAGGGCCGCCCACGTCTGGCCATGGGGTAAGGGAAAACCCTTTAAAGTTAACGCGACCGGGCCCAAGGCGAAATTAATTGCGTGCTTTCGTGCGAAGAAAGTTTCTCATACTATTTTTCTTGGGGAATCCAAAATTTGGCGGCGTTACTATTTGTGCGAAATAATTAAAGACGCCTGGAACTATGCCAGTGTACAGTGTTGATGATGTTAATGTCGCGTGTCGAGTTACGCGTACCCCACTGGGCTGGGGACCCTATCTGGTCACCGAATTCTCCACCTTTGAAGACTGTTGCTGCTGACCATTAGCGGCGGGGGAATCGCTGGAAAGTGCAGTTCTTTGAATGATTGGAGGGCAAACATTTGGCTTAAGGCTTCCGCAATTTAAAGCAAATTGTGGCTTCATGGTGGGTTTTAGCCAAGAAAGAAGTTATATGGCCTAATTCCCGGCCTAAACGAGTGGAAAAGGTTATGGGTTTACGTCATAGTTTTTTTTTTGTTCGTTGAGGCATTTCTATGGAATTGGGAATGTATATAATCTAATTATAGTTTTCTTGTTAGGTAAAATTGTTTAACCCAAACTGATAACCTATTTATTTATTAATACATTATTTATTTTATTAAGATAAATATTTGTATTACCCTTAAAGGTTAGTAAGTTATTCAAAAGGCCAACTCGGAAAATTTGTTTAAAATCGTTTGCTTAATTATTTATTTTGTTTGTATATTTATAAAACATAAATAATGTTAAATATTTATTATATTAAAATCCAGAAACTGTTGCCAAATTCTCAATGAATGAAATAATGCCACACCAACCTCTTAACTTTGAGCACATATAGCCTTGTCTAATCTGGTTATAAGTAAACCTTATCTCAAACATGTTCCCCTGGGACAATCTTAAGCAATCTTTTTACTATCTCAGCACGTACCATTAAATAAGACAGAAAGTACAAGTAACAAACTTTATTTTCAATTGATTTTCAAACATAATACATGTGTAGTTTAGTTAGTTTCCTCAGAGTTTGTTTTTTGGGGTGGATAATGCTGTTAGAGTCGTTGTTGTTGTTGTTGTGGCTGGAGTATTATAATTATTTGTGTTCGCTTTGGGTGAGTGCTTGGGGTGTGGAGTGTGTGTTATTTAAGGTGGAAGGTGGAAGGTGTAAGGTGTAAGGTGTAAGTGCGGATGCAGTATCCCGATGCCACATGCCACACATGCTCAGTCCAATCCTACGGATGCAACGGGTTGTTAGTCGTGGTTGCGGGCCAAGAAGATGGCCACGATGACGGTCAGGATGGAGAGGGAGCTGCGCAGGGCGCCAGCGCCACCATCGCGGCAAGGCCATTCCTCCATATTATCCGAGCTGCAATTAAAGTTGGAACCAGACGAACAGGTGTGTTGAACTCTCTCTTCTTTCTCTCTAGATATCCCACAGATATCTCACAGATACAGCGGATACGGATACGGATAGGGGTATGGATATGGGTGCGGATATGGGTATGCGAGTGGATACGGTGGATAGCGCTGGAGTGGATAGACAACATGATCTTGTGGCTCCTCATGGGGCACATAAAACAGTGGTGCTTGATGATGGTGGCCTTGTGAAGCGGGTGCAGATTCTGGCGGGTAACTGGAAAAACACAATCCAAACACTGAGATGATTGAGCTCGGGACAAGGGACACCACCTTCGTCCTCCTCGACTCCCGGCCATGGCTCGCCATTAAAGCTAATGATATTAGTTGGGGGGTTGGTACAAAAACTCCTTTGTCACTCGGTCAACCAACCCCGTGGTAGTTTGTTTAGGCCACGAAGGTAGTACAAGAGCAGCAAGTACATGCTAATGTTTAGCTTACATTTCGGTTAATTTCGGTAGGCTTTATTACACACACACACACACACACACACACAGAAACACAGGTAAGAAGGAAAAAGGCCCAGGAAAATCAGGTGAGTAAGTCAGTTAATTGAGGAAAACGTGTGTGGGTGTAGATGTTAGTCAAATAAGAGCGTGTGAGTGTTTGAGTTTTGTGAGTGATTGTGATTGTGGTTGGGAAAACACTTCATTAGTTTTTTTTAACGCATAAACTACACATAAAATATTCGAGCAGCATTCGAGTTTTGTCTGTCTCGGTGGAAGCGATATTTACTTGACACCAATAACACCGCAGGCTGCAAGGAAATAAATTCAAAAATTAATTATTAGAGAGATAATTAAACAGATTTCTTAATATTAACCCACCTATGCGGCCACCAGCATTGCCAGTCTTCTTGGAATCCGTGTGGTTACCCAAACCCAGATCATCCTCCAGTTCGTGGAGCACACAGCCTCGTCCAATGATGGTCCGCTTGCCAGTCAGAGAGATCACTGTATCCGTGTAGGTAATGTCAATAATTCCCGTGGAGTTGACCTCCAGATTGCCCAGATCACCAACGTGACGCACATCGTGATCGGGACCGCCGTGATCAACCTGAAAAGGTTACACAATGATTAATTGGGCCATCATTAATCACTATTTAAAGTGGTAACCTTATCGGGATTATAGTGGGCACCCATGCTGGCACAGCCATTGCTCAGATCTCCCTTCTCATGGATGTGGAAGCCATGCTTGCCCTCCTTGACGCCCTCCAATTGGATGCGCACATGGACATTCTGGCCGCAATCATTCTGGGTGAAGGTCACATTGCCCTTGACCTGGCTATTATCCGACTGTACTGGCCCGGTCAGATAGGCTATGGCCTGGATGGCATTGTTGCGCTGTTTAGGGAATTGGGTAATTAATTAATTAAATAATTATTAATTTTATAATCATACCGCCTGAGCTGCAGAACAGATCGTGGCACAGAGTGCCAGGGCAACCACTAGATAACGCAGCATTTTGATATCTGAAAGTAACAAAAGATTACAACAGACACGTGTTAAAATTAATAAATAAATTTGAAAAAATGCCAATGAAAGGCTTAAGCTATAAATAAATATTTTTATTACATTTATTATAAGAGTATTTTTATTGCACAAACAAAACTAGAACTGGATCAAAACTAGAGATGATCTTCGTTAGTAACAAGTGATATTTGGCTAAAAAATAAAAAAAGGCTTATTGATATTAAAAATGTAATTTGGAAAATAAATAAATAAAATTAATCATTCAGAAAAGAATGCTGGAATTAATTGCTTTTGTAATATTTAAAAATTTTGAAAGGGAAGGAAAGGGGTTTTTCTATTTAGGAATAATAAATTGTAAAAATAGATACACTCCTGTTGATAATGAAAAATAAGTAGAAAGTATGTAAATATATTTTCTTTCTCGATTTAGCAATGTAATCCAGACAACCTGCATTCTTAAATAAACAAAATCCCAAAAGATATACTCACTATCTCTTATTATAAACACCCCAAAGGTAGCATATAAATAGATAATAAACAATATACAAAAGTATCGCTTGAAGACCTTACATTAATCCAAGCTGCTCATCCCTGGCTTCGGACGTCATCAGGTGCACATTCACTTGATTCCATTAAATCGGACAGTTGTGTGCGGAATTGAAGCGCCTAACCTCAATTTATGAAACGATTTGTGGGTCATATACGAGATATTACCTCTGTGTGCTTGTATATAAATACATAAATATATTTATATAGTCAGACACAGACTCAGCTAAATGCAAACAGCCTTTTTCCACAGGGTTAAGTGCGAGTGCGGCTGCGGGGGAAGGTCAATCGGCAGTCCACAATCAAAATTCAACAATCTCTTTTTCGTACGCATTTTGCTTTCAATGAGGGGAGAAGCGAGTTGTGTATGGATGGATGTCAGAGTTTATCGAATCGAATGTTTGTTTGTTTATTAGTCTTATCGGTGTCTGTCCTATGCTGGCCACCAATCTTGCCGAGTCATGTCCCGGGGCAATCTTCAAAATTGCGGTCAGTACCTGCCTCTGAGAACGAGTATCCTTATCGGTAACGCGGCGGCAGCACTTGAACTCGGTTCACAAATTTATGATTCTCACGCTAGCGATTCGGCTTTTTTCGAACGTATTAAATAACTTGGAAGCCATGGAATAATATTATAAATTGCACTTGTAAAAATATTTGATGAAAAATCGAAAATTAAAGAGCTAATTGAAAAGATGGAATTTTTTAAAAAAACTTGAGAGACTTGAAATTTGTAGAATATATTTTTATAACAAATATAACTTAAATTTTTGATTAAAAAGCTGACAAAGAGAATAACATTTTAATTTAATAATAAAATTAATATTTAGACATGAAAGTCACAAAATTGTTAAAAAATATTCTTATAATAGAAGCTGCTTCGCATATAATATTTAATTTTATATGGTCAAAAAGTGTTTTATTTAGAGAAAATATTTTTTATTAGTGTGAAACACTTAACTCTTTATAGCAATTTATTTATTCTGGTTCAAATTGTCACGAAATGGTTGACAAATTGCAACTAATCGTCATCGTTTGTCCATCAAATATGTGTTATTAAGGGCCTTTCCTTCTCGTTGATTGAATATGATTGATTTGAAAATAATGGATGAGGAACGTGGTTATAGCAATTCACTAGAGCTTTTCTCACAGGTGCCATTAAAGCATACTAATAATAATTTCCAATGCTTGAGAGCAGGTGCTACTTGGTTAGAATACACGTTTCTTCAGGGCTCCAAGCTCATCATGAATTTGCAAACAATAAAAAAAAGATTATTTCACTGCTCTTCCCAGCTGTGACTTGGCATCTAATTTAAACACTAAAAATATGCAGTTGGCAGATAAGAAAGATACATAAATTTCCAGACATAGATATAGGAATTTTGTAAACAAAACAAAATTCAGCTAAAAATGGAAGTTTTGTTCAGAAAATTATGAATAAAATGGGAGTTTGAATTCCTTTTTAAAATAAATGTGTGTATGTTCCGTCTCAAGTGCATTTTAACCCACACTGAGATGGATTTATAACTGGTTACTTTAACGCATTCAAGGGCAATCGGACAACGAACGCTGCCAAAATAAAAAGTGAGAGAATCACAAATAACAGAAACTGCGTTTTTACATTAACTGGTTTTCGTTTAGCTTTACTTTTTCGTATTATTTCTTGGTAATACGCCATCTCAGGTAATAAATATTAAAAGCTGGCTCAACAGAGACTGTTTATTCTGCATAAAAATAATGAAACCCACAGCAGCGACCCATTTTTAATTGCACAACAAACCCGACTTTAGTTTCACCTTCACCCATTATCCCCAATCCTTGGCACTTGCCTCTTGGCACTTGTTCTTTGTGCGATTCTGTTTTTTTTTTAGCGAACTCACCTTGTTAGCAACTATTTAATAATTGAGTAGTTATATTTTTCAGACGATCTGTACCGTTGGAGAACTGCGACGGAACTGTTTGGAGCCCCCGGCATTGCCATCGCAAATCGACTTGCTTTCGGTGGGGAGCTCTCCATGGGGACAGAGAGCCGAGAATGGAGAGCGGACGCACCTGAGCACGGTACAGCGGCGGAAATTGCATCAAACTGGTCAGCACGATCTCGCGTGGGAGTGGGAATGAGAGTAGGGTACTCTTTACTCTTTGGCTTATCTCAAGCTTATGCTCAGACTGAGTGGGTTTCTCTTCCAAGTTCTCTGGAGACTTTAGAAATACATAGATCGATGATTTTTGGTGTTTACAAACCTTCTCATTTTCAGATTTCTAATTATTTGTAGAATTGCGGAATAAGCCTGGTTATTTAATCGTGAATTCCATGAAAATTCCGCATAAGCTGCTGGGACACGCTAACGTGCTTTTCATTTAAATAGTTTATCACCGCCGCGGCGAAAAAAGTGTGCCAGGCAGGCTCGTGCCTACAGTAAGGGTTTAAAAATGTTGGTAAGGTATGGAAATATAATAAATATTGAATATGAGTAATAACTCATAAGCTTATTGGATTTTTAAAGAAATATTTAAGAATATAAATGTATTTTTCCTTATAGAATCTTTTGTGATAAAGATTAATTTTTGATTTAGTTTTCTTCAAATCTTGATTTTAATTTAAAAAATAAAGTTTTTAGATATTTCGCCTTTATTTTTAGGCATTCAAAAAATTATTTCATTTAAATATTGCAAAAATAAAAAATAAAATTTGTTTTCCATTCAAAAGACTCAATTTCTAAAACCAATATCATCTATTTTTCAGCCTCGATTCAGCAATCAAAAATAAAGTACACATTTAAAATTAGTGAAAAATATTCGTGTATTCACAGTAATAAAAATTGTGCTAAGAACATCATTACATAATTATTACAATAATTATTACAATAATCTCTGAATTATGTATATTTTTGCCAAAACTACAAGACAATAGCCAAGCCCTACTTATCGCAACCGAATGTAAGTACAGGAAACTATTAGCTACATACTTTATAAAGTGTAAATCCTCCTCTTGAGAGAAAGTTTTCTACGTGTAATCATAGTTTATTTAATCATAATTTTGCACATGTCCGCCTGTTTTTTGGTTCGATCTTTAAAGGATCGAGTTAAGCTAGTTTCCTTAACACTAAGTTTGGTTGGATGTCCTAGATCAGCTTGTGCCTGCCCAGGGAAGCTGTGTGCATGGGACTGCAGTTCTCGATAAGCATGGTCTGGCCCTCATCTGTCTTATTATTATTGTTATTATTGTTGTGATGAACCCGCTTCATGGGACGCTTCCTCTCGAGATCCGTGCACGGATGCAACTCCACAGTCTGGAGACTCTGAGCTCTTTGGAGGGACAGGCGCAGGGGTTTCTTGGGCGGAGTGGGACGAGTGGTGCGTGCCTCTGTGGGTGGCTTTGATTCGTTTTCGCTATCAAAGTCCAGGGACTTGACACTCCTCATGTCGCTGGGCAGGCGGGCTCTCAAAGTATGGGCCTCGCTCTGACGTGGTGTCTCCCGGCGACTGTTCAGTCTGGAAATGTAAAAATAATGGGAATTAGTAAGGCTGATCGGAGGCTTAAAAGGGATCTAAGGACCCACCCATTATATTGATTGAGATGCTCCACACTTCGGGCATGCGCACTCATGAGATGCTCACGATGCAGTTGTTGCTGCTGCTGGAGAGGATCCCTGGGACGATCCCTATGCTGACGATCCCTGTGTCGCTCTTTTTCCCTGCGATGGTGCTGCATGTAGGCCGAGTCGCTGTTGATGGAGATCTTCGAGGCGGACAGGGACTTGGAGGGCATGGAGTACATGTGTGGAAGTCGTTCCCGTAGATCAATGTGAGTGTTCTCCTTAATCAGCGTCTTGGTCACATGACCAGGCGGTGTCTGCCCTCCATTATCGTCGCCCATCAGCTCGATGGGCTTGCCACCCACCAAGGTGGTAATGTAGTTGCCCCGCTGGAAGATCAACGGCTTCTCTGGCGGCGTCGATGGGGGTGAGGAGATGCTGATGCTGGTCACGTGCTGGGACTGATTTGAGGAGGCTTGCTGATGGTGCAGCTGCTCCTGATGCTGCTGCTGCTGCTTTGGGGAGTGGTGCTCCTTTACTGTCTGGAGCTCTCGCACCTGCTCCTCCAAATATGAGATGCGATGCTGCAGCCTTGTGTTGTTCTCCTTCTCCTGATCGAGTTGCTTCTGCGGTATGGGAACCGATTTCTTGCGCAGCACCACCATCTGGCACTTGCCCGAGCTGCCCACTTGTTTTTGGAGCTCCTCTTTGGATTTACCAGTGACCAAGCGTCCATTGATCTCTAGGATGCGATCTCCCTTGTACAGGCCATCGCCCTCGAGGGCCCATTCTACATAGAAACCTGGTTGATCTGTTCTCTGCTGTGCAGCCCAACGTCCCGAGGTGGCATGAACGGCATGCAGGCTAAGGGAAACCCCAGAGCTAATGATATTGTAGAGGGTCTGGGCCTCGGGCTTGGATTTTTCCAGGCGTGCCTGCAGAGCACGAGCCTCTTCGACAATGGATAGCATTTGCAGCTCCTCTCTGCCCAAAGCATATTCCAGTTCAGCCTGGCGAATGCGGATGTCTATGTTGCTGGGGAAAGAATGGAAAGTAAGAATCTGCTGTCTTGGATTAAATTCTCCATACTTACTCTGTAATATCAAGCTTCTCCAGGGCGCTCTTCAGATTCTTGATCTTGATGCGCTTGTTCTCCGCCTCGGCCTTCAGCCGATTCAGTTTCTGCTCTGCCGCCGGCTTCTCGGACTCATCCAAAGGTGGTCCCGTAGGCCTGGGCAATTTCCCCAAACACAACTGAATGCGCAGATTCTGAATGACAGCCTCTCGATCCTGAAGAGCCGAGCGCAGCTCCTTTGATTCGCTGCGTGTGGAACGTGAGGAAAGAGTGCCACTCAGAGAGCCACCTTTTCGCCTCCGGCCCGTGGTTGAACAGGTACTAGGGGTGCTGGCCGTCTCCTGGTTCGTTGTCTCCGCCGTCGAGTGCAGACTGTACTTGGCGGCACTGCCACAACCCTTCGGATTGAGAATGGTCTGCAAGAAACGAGAAGCCAAACAAAGAGATGAGTTTATCTGAGTTTATAAAAAAAGAATGTGTTTAAAGTAAAGTCGGGTCTTTCATCTTGATAAGAAATATAGGATTTGTTTATTTTAAAGATTACAAATCTCTGGGAAGCATTATCGGATTATATATAAAGTCTTCAGAGTGGAGGGAAGAGTATTTTCGGGGGGGTATATAGAGCTCTACTCCTTGGGTATATCGTACACCCCACACTCCCTATTGGCCGGAACCGAGGCATCTGTAAATTAGGGTTCAAAATTAGCAAATTATAATATGGGTCAATGTTTAGCCATAGTTCCCACCTATCTTCTTGGGATAGGGCAAGTTCAGGTTGTCCATAATCTTAATAAACTCATCTAGATCCCTGGTGAGTCTCGGATTATAGCGTTTCTCCTCCCAGACACTGCTCTCCAATTGACCTCTGGAAAGGTTGTGGATATAGCAAGCATTAATCTCATATGTCCTCACTCACTTGTAATCATGAGCCGGATAAATACGATAATTCTCTGGCAGAGTAAAGATCTTGCTGTGCACATTCTCGTAAAGATTACGAGGTGAACCCTCCTGGAAATCAGTGCGTCCGCAGCCGCGTATCAATATGGTGTCTCCCGTGAAAATGCAACCCTGATCCTTGATCACATAGCTCATGCAGCCATTTGTGTGTCCCGGTGTGGCCAGAGTGTCTATTACATGGGTTCCAAACTCAATGCGATCCCCCTCCTTGAGATGACGATCCGCCTTGGCCCCACTGGCGGCGGCAATTACCGACTGACACCCGGTGAGCTGTCGCAACCAGCCGCTGCCCGTTATGTGATCGGCATGCATATGGGTGTTGACTTTTGGTGTTGGGAAAAATACACAGAAATAGTTGGATGCCATGGTGAAATTATCTAATCACTTACTGGCATATTTGAGTTCAAAGCCCAAATCCTTGACCAGCTGGGCATCTCGCTTGGCCTGCTCCAGCACGGGATCAATGATCACGGCCTCGCCATTCTTCAGATCCGCCAAGAGGTAGCTATAGGTGCTGCTTTCGCCATCGAAAAGCTGTGTGTAAACTTTGACATAGTCACTCACGAATTTCATAATAATAATCCCTGGACTGTACATACTTGGCGGAAGAAGAAGTCGGGCGAGAAGGGTTGACGCTCTGGCAGACTCATGATACCGGGGGAGCTAAACGATCGTATATGATTGCTGGACAAGATCGTGGGGTTGTTTGTTTGGGTTGAGAGCCGCTTGAGGGCTGACAGTATACTGGGGCCCATGGTGATACGCATTTCGGGTTCGGGGTTATTCTAGCTTCGTGTGTCTATTCGCCGGACTTCGGTTAAAATTGGCCTGCTCGGCGCTTTTCTATTTTGCGTTTCGCTTGATAAAAACTTCGAGTGTACGGAGCTTGCTTGTATTTAGTTAATCAATATTGAGCTCTTACTAATATATTTAATCAACGATAATTGAGCACTTTATTGTAGTTGTATTTGCAGTCTCACTTATTATCACATTCCTATTACACTTAATCAGAGAGGTAGTATATATTATTGGAGAAATCTATGAAAATTTTATGGTTACAAAGCACTGGAATAACAAACAGAGTTTCAGGGGTGAACAGAAAACAGAAATAATTTGTGCCGCAAATATATATCAGCTGATGTGTTGAGTTTCGCCGAGTTGAATTTGGTTCCGATTTTATAGTAAGCTCTCTTTATATTTAAGCTTTTTGGGGGAAAACCTGTTGGGGGACCTGTTGCTAAAGCTTTTGCTAAATTCAAAACAAGAGAGAGGGGACTACGTGATGGGCAGAAATATAGGTTTTAATGTTAATATATATGGCTTGATCATGTTTAAATCCCCAGCCAAGGATTAAGTAGTTGACAAAAATATATATCTTTGAAAAAGTTTTTTCATTTTTTATGTAGTGTTAATAAATATTTTCATATTTTATATAATTTCTATTTGTATCCTGTATATTAAAAAGGGTATATCAAAGAGTAAGTTTGCATAGTAGTCATTGATTTATTTCATATTTTTATTATTATTTTATTAATTAGCATCAACAAATGTGTATGTCAATTTGTTTTTTATTAAATGTAGAAAAAATAAAAACAAAACATCTTTAGTTAAGCAGAAATTGCATGACAAATAAATTTGTTAAGGCCCTTTAATGGTTAGTTATATTTTTTAGGCGGTAGTAGTTTTCCATCTCGTGGGGTTTTTTAATTTTAATATAATTAAATACAGTTAATAAAATTTACAATAATGTTCGTTCAACTTTACTATATTTAAATGTATTTATTAAATTTTTTAGGACATTTCCTCTTTACACTATAACACACTTCTTCCCCCGAATCCCTTTATCACCGCCAGACTTGTAGTTGAGTTTGTCATCCTGCGGTTCGAATCGCGGAATTGGATTAAACTCAGGAAGAGGTCCAATAAACTCAGGCCCAGTAAACTCAGAAGAAAGTCCAGTAACCTCAGAAGAAAGTCCAGTAAACTCAGGACGAGGTTAAAGTTGAAGGCTCATCCTGTTGATTTTAACTAAGTGAACCGAGCCAACGACAGGTAATTATATATATATAAGCATTAAATGCGTTCAAAATGAATTTTTTATGGTCTTTAAACTGTTGTTTGTTTAATTTCCCAATCCTAACGGTTTTTATGTGAGTGAGTTCCAACTGTAATTCTGAAAATCCAAACATAAATGGGTATCTTTTAGAAATGAACAGCAATATCAAATATGTCCCAATGTAATTAAACATTATTTAATAATTTTTCAAGCACATTTTCACCATCTCTCTGTGTTTTATTAATGTGATCATAACTTAATACCACATCCGGCCAATTCCAAAAGTGATACTTTCGTTTTGTAAAGTTAAGTTATTAAGTTGAAGGCTCATCTCAGAGATTTTAGTTAAGCAAAAAGAGCCTAGTATTAATTTTTTACATAACTGAACATCCCGAGTCGTAGTAATTTTTTATTATTTTTCTATGACGTCCACGGTACCGTGGTGGTGGATCCGGGCACGGTTCGGCAACAATCTCATTGCACTGGGGAGTTATATTAAACTTAGGAGGAGGTCCAGTAAGCTCAGGAAGAGGTCCAGGTAAGATATTTGCGCTGGTACCGGTTATGTTATTAAGTTGAAGGCTCATCCTGTCAATTTTATCTGAGTTAATAGAGCCAAAGACAGGTTATTATATATAGAAAAAAGCGTTAAATGCGTTTAAAATGAATTTGTTGTGGTTGTTTGTTTAATTTCCCAATCGTAACGGTTTTTATGTGAGTGAGTTCCAACTGTAATTCTGAAAATCCAAAGATATATCTTCAAAAACTTGTAGCGGTGTCTTTTAGGAATGAACAGCAATATCAAATATGTCTCAATGTAATTAAACATTATTTAATAATTTTTCAAGCACATTTTCACCATCTCTTTGTGTTTTATTAATATGATCATAACTTAATACCACATCCGGCCAATTCCATAAGTGATACTTTCGTTTTGTAATGTTAAGTTATTAATTATTGAAGGCTCATCCCAGCGATTTTAATTAAACAAAAAGAGCCTAGTATTAATTTTTTACATAACTGAACATCCCGAGTCATAGTAATTTTTAATTATTGTTGTATGACGTCCACGGTACCGTGGTGGTGGATCCGGGCACGGTTCGGCAACAGACGCATTGCACTGGGGAGTTATATTAAACTTAGGAGAAGGTCCAGTAAGCTCTGGAAAAGGTCCAGGTAAGATATTTGCGCTGGTAGCGTTTAAGTTATTAAGTTGAAGGCTCATCCTGTCAATTTTAACTGAGTTAATAGAGCAAATGACAGGTTATTATATATAGAAAAAAAGCATTAAATGCGTTCAAAATGAATTTTTTGTGGTTTTTAAACTGTTTCTCTTTAGCGTTTCAATTTTATTAAATTTAAGTTATTATGTTGAAGACTCATTTTTGCGATTTTAACCAATGTAACCGGATCAATAACATGTTGCTATACATATAAAAAAGATGGATCATTTTCATTTAAGCTTAATTTGCATATAAAATGAATTTTTTAAGGTATTTCTTTAGTTTCTTAGTCGAAACTTTTCTAATGCGAACAAAATCAATAATTCAAGGTTTGTCCTGCAATCCTTTTATCTTTCTAGTTCTATCTCAACTGCATTCACAATATGCACATTTCGACACTGCAACATCCACATTCTGGACAATACTTGAGCTTCCTGCCATCTCTTCGAACCAACCCGCAACGTTGAAACTATTATATTTTTCATCTATCCACGTTTCAATTTTATTATAAATTAATGGATTTTGCATAGTTCGTGTATATATTTTATCTGATATTTACTTTTCACAACCAATGACAATTAGTTTTACCACCATTTGTAGTGGAAATCGGGGTTCTCATGAGTTGAGTTTCATTGCTTGAATAATTAACATACTGCCGTATGTCATTCGGACTCGGTTTGCCATCGTCCTCATAGTTTTTTTGAATTCGATTAAACTCAGGAGAAGCTCCAGACGAGATATTTCCATTGGGTAAATTTAAGTTATTAAGTTGAAGACTCATTTTTGCGATTTTAACTAAAGTAAAAGAGCCAACAGCAAGTCGTTATATATATGAAAAAGGTGGATCATTTTCATTTAAGCTAAATTTGCATATAAAATGAATTTTTCAAGGTATTTGTTTAGTTTCCTAGTCGAAACTTTTCTAATGCGATGTAATTCAAGGTTTGTCTTGCAATCTTTTTTCTTATATTTCTTTTAAGTATTAACCTAATATAAGTAAAACATATTAAATTCCTTAAAGAACAAAAAGCCGTTACAAAGTCCTGTCTCAGCTGCATTAACAATATGCACATTTCGGCACTGCAACAACCACATTCTGGACAATACTTGAGCTTCCTGCCATCTCTGCGAACCAACCCGCAACGTTGAAACTATTATATTTTTCATCTATCCACGTTTCAATTTTATTATAAATTAATGGATTTTGCATAGTTCGTGTATATATTTTATCTGATATTTACTTTTCACAACCAATGACAATTAGTTTTACCACCATTTGGTATGGAAATCGGGGTTCTCATGAGTTGAGTTTCATTGCTTGAATAATTAACATACTGCCGTATGTCATTCGGACTCGGTTTGCCATCGTCCTCATAGTTTTTTTGAATTCGATTAAACTCAGGAGAAGCTCCAGACGAGATATTTCCATTGGGTAAATTTAAGTTATTAAGTTGAAGACTCATTTTTGCGATTTTAACTAAAGTAATAGAGCCAACAACAAGTCGTTATATATATGAAAAAGGTGGATCATTTTCATTTAAGCTAAATTTGCATATAAAATGAATTTTTCAAGGTATTTGTTTAGTTTCCTAGTCGAAACTTTTCTAATGCGATGTAATTCAAGGTTTGTCTTGCAATCTTTTTTCTTATATTTCTTTTAAGTATTAACCTAATATAAGTAAAACACATTTAATTCCTTAAAGAACAAAAAGCCGTTACAAAGTCCTGTCTCAGCTGCATTAACAATATGCACATTTCGGCACTGCAACAAC
>VNJQ01007415.1:0-11850 GCA_008042515.1 Drosophila truncata
ATATTATCTTCAGATTTATTTTCTTCGGGACTGTCATCATCACTATCATCATCATCGGTGCTAGTATCTTCGTCGCTAGTAAGTTCTTCCGATTTCTTCTGCCCATTTTCTAACCGACACGCCTCTACTATTCCTTCATACGGAATTTTACTAATTTGGCAGTTTTTCATGTCGTACTATCATATCTATCATTTGGTAAAATTTTCTTAATGACATCTGGACCTTTGTATTTTGGTACAAATTTTTTATTTGTGCCAATTGTGGTGTCAATGTTTTTCATTGTGACCTTTATGATTTTGCTGAATATATTCCTCACTTCTTTTCTGATTCATAATCTTCTTCGTCACTATCTGTTTAGTTGCACTCTTCGTCGCTTGAATCTTGCGCGCTGCTTATTCCATCACCATTATCATCCCTGCTAATTTCTATGGTGGTCTTGGTGCTATAACCACCTTAGTTATTGTCATCGGCGATATTATTTTCAGATTTATTTTCTTCGGGACTGTCATCATCATCTTCGTCGCTAGTAAGTTCTTCCGATTTCTTCTTCTTGAATTCGCCATACGTGTCCGATCGATCAACACGCAGAAATAAGTCGGCATCAGTCCCTGGTTTCATCAGCATCCGAACACAGCGTAATTGAAAGGTTGCGTCATCATTTACAAATCCATTGAAGTGCTTCCTCATTTTCGGTAGCGGAGAACGGAGCCACGAGCTGCTTCACCATTTGAACATCATCCGCAACCTTATTGTCGTTTTGCATCAATCTGGCTAGTGTTTTCTTCTTCTCAGCTGTTCTTATTGCGGCGTCAAGTACATACTTCTTCTTCTGTGTGGTCGACATGTTCACTTGCGGTCCCTTGCCTCATTACTTCCATTTTAGAGTCTTCCTCGTCCGATATGGGCTAATCCTGGGGTCGCGAACGTACGTTTGTACGCAATTAGTGCAAAAAATTAAAGAAAAAATACATTTTCGTAAACTTTATTTTTGTTTCCGATAGCATTTGGTGTGTTCTTTTCTTGGTATAAATTATGGTTCCAATGGACTTTTCATTTTCATAATTTTGGCAAAAAAACATGAGGTCGCGAACGTACGCAAAATGGAAGTCGGTTTTGGCCTGCTCTAGCAAAATCCAAAAATCTACGATTTGGGATGCTTTCTATCGAGTCTATTCCGAATTAAATATCTCCATTAGTTTTTTCAAATTAAATTACGTACGGGTCGCGAACGTACGATTTTTCCGAGTTTTCCAGACACGAAAACACCGTTCTTAAGCCGTGAGAGAGAGCGAGAGGCAGATAGTTGAGAACAGCTGTTCGTGAGCGGCCGTTTTAAAGGTCGGTATCCAGACACGAAAACAAATATACTAAAAAAGTGTGGGGCGTTAGGAGATTATCGTTTGGTGTTTCCAGAGGGGGTGCAAAAAAGAATAAAAAATTTAATAAAACAGGCTGTTCTCAACCCTATGCCTCTCGCTCTGTCTCTTCAAGTTCCTTTATATAATTCAAATTATGGATTATTATGGATATAAATAATAAATAATTAAGCCTGAGCTTGCTCTTTCCTGAACCGGACACCGATTCATCCATGCTAATTAAAACCCACTTTCAAATATGCGGTTTCCTTGTACAGCTGTTCTAGATTGCTGTTATATTATCACATTTGGGAGCTGTCCAGTGGAGGCTGCGTCGCTAGAATGCATGCCATTTGCTTAGGGACACATATTTTTCAAAACAAAGCATTAAATGTTAGACATGCCCTAAGTTTTAAATTAAGCGGGTTTCAAGAAAGTATGCTCGCATCATTGGCCCTTGAAAAATGCCGACGAACAAGTGAATACAGCGGTCACACTTCAAAAGATTAAACATTTTGTTCCGCTGCGAAACGTTTTCTTGTCTGGATACTGTGCTTTAAATATAATATAAATAACGTACGCAACTTTAAAAATCAATATAAAAAATTGGCTGGTTTTAACCCAAATTTTTTTTTAACTTCGATTCTTAACACCAAAATGACTTAAGAAATGAAGTTTTACCCACCTGCTAGCACTTAACGCGAAGCAATTACAATAAAATGATGCTTTGGTGTCGGAAACGTACGATTTGAACATATGTAGATAAGAAACAAAATACAAATTAATATTAATTAATTAATAATTTTAATTAATTAATAAAATTAATATTTTTACAATGTGCTTTTTCGTTGATCAGTTCTAGCGTGACCGTTTTTCTAATCTCCCTTAATCCTAGTTTTTGTATCTTAATTTATATATTGATTGAAACAATTGGAACTGGAACATAAATGTAAAATGCTAAACGGTAGGTGCCTTAATGCTTACCGTGGAGTACTAAATGCTAACATAAAATAGGTTTTTTATTGTATTTTGCGTTTTTATTTATACTTTTCTATGTATGTACTTATTTATATTGGCCAAAGGTAATTAGCTTTTTAAATTTGTATTAAACGCTTTACTTCTAAAAAAGTTGTACACTTTTTCTGAAGCAAGCATTTAATGTTTTATATTTTAAAATTGTAATACATTTTTTAACAATTAGTACAATTTAAATGGTCTAAATATATACATTCTAAGTACTTAAGAAAAATTATTGGTCATTGAGAAGTGGTTCTTTCCATTTCTAAATGCCCACAGCAAAATTGTATTACGATAAAATCTGAAAAGAAAATGGGTTAGCTTGAGGCTTATATGGATTTTCTTAAATATACATAAATAAGTAAATACAATCAAACAAATAAATACAAATATGTCGGAACGAGCACAGCAATTGTCTACTTTTTGGAGGCTTTTTAAAAACAATTTTTGTTTTCTACTCAAAATAATACACATGATATGTGTCTTGCTGGACTAGATTCTTCTCTGCAGACGTCTGTGACGATGAGCAACGAGAGTGCCACCAAGACCACATACACAAAAATATACATGAAGAAATGAAAACTGTTCTATACCGATTTGAAGATATAAAAAGTCATCTTTTTTTTTAGTTTTGAAAAATCGGTATATATTAAATTATTTATTTCTAGTATTTAGTCAAACATTTATTTACTAGCGCGGTGTGTCTGCCTTCATTATATTTAAAACATATTTTTAGGATTATCCATTTGTAAAATGTTATAATAATGTAATTAAACTGTTTAGTTTTTAAGTGTTTATTTTATCGTGTTATTGTGTATAATGTATTCAATCCAATTTATTCAGTCCAAAATATTGTTTTTTTATTCTTCTTATTAATTTTCATTATTTAATTTTTAAAAACTAGTGCTTGAACTGTTATTTTTTTAATTTATGTGCAATTAACTGCCAATTGGGGATCAAACAAAAAATATTTTTAAAATTTTATCTACGGCTTGCAAAGCTGCAGCACCAAAGCATAGCTTTCTCCGGCTATACGTATATTTATAAGAAAACTTATTTGTTTAATTATTATTAAAACAACTAAAATTATTTAATGAAATTTGCTTTCCACCTAATTTTCTCGCTGTGTACCCTCATGCTTGCACTCTCTCACACAAAGTCGCAAAGCCAGAGAGGAGAGCAGCGGCGTGTCCTTCGTGGGTGGCCCTTAATTCTGCTTGGGTGGTCTCTATTAGCCGGCCTGCTCTCTTTCCCTGGAGGTGCCCTGCCCTGCCCCATTGATCATTCCCTCGTTTGATAGTGCGTGACGACGCCTGAGAGGGCTGCCAGAGGAGCCGTCCATCCCGCTCGCACTAATTTATGCCGCCCGAATGGTGGGGCGCCCATTTTTGTTCTTTTTTGATCCTTTGCCTGCCCTTCGTCTCGCTAGCTCTCATTTATTCGAGCATAAAATTAGCAATTATTTGTTTTCCCCATTCGCCCTCTGTGTGTGTGCGTGTGTTTATGTGTGTGGTCCATGGGATCGTGGGGCATTATGTTTTTGCTTTCGACATTCGGGGTTTTCTAGGAATCCGGGGAATCGCGAAAAATTAGCTAAGTCTGCCTTTATTGTTTATTGTTTATTGTTATGCATAAATTCTTTTGAGGAAAGAGAAATTAAGTTTGATTATACAGAGTAGCAAAATAGCTCATAAAATTTTAATGATTTTAAAGAATATATATATATAAGTTATGTTTTTCTGGAAATTTCTTCAACATAAAGATTTTTGAATCGAATTATTAATAAATAACGAAAAATTATAATAAAACTGAACTTATAATTATCAAGTACCACATCAGTAAAATGTAACATCATCAGCAAATATTTATTTAGTTTTTATTTAGACAATTTAATTGATTAAGAGTGATTATTAGATTTATATGGAAGTTTATCAAATAAAATATATAAGATAAAAAATTTATAAATATTCAAATACCTACTAATCTGGGGGAAAAAGAATATTACATTTTTTCAGAATATTTGTATTAATAATTGTAAAATGATAAATATTATATTAATAAATGGGGTTTGAGGTATTAGATTTAATCAAGCAGCCAATACTTTTATAATATAAACTCTTATTGATTCAGGATGTTTGTTTTAATATTTATAATATTTTAAATAATATATTTTCTTATTTTTTATTGTTCAAATATAAACAATTTTAAGAATTCCATATGGAAAAAATTTCATTAGGAAAATTCGAAAAGAATAAATAGTATACACATTGACTTCAAATTTATATATTTATATATTAATATATTCAATGTATTTATATATATTAATACATACTTTAAAAAACTATTTTAGAAGTAAATATACTTTAACAACAATAGTGTTTATAAAAGTTTTCATTAAAACTAAAGTCGATTTACTAGAAGATTTTATATTTAAATAAAATTCCTATCTTAGACTCCTTCCGTTAAATCTCCAAGTCCTCTTGAGCTTCTCTCTCTGTAATTGGCCAAGACAACCTAGATATGGCCCCGCCGGCTGTGATAAAGTTATGACAAGCAACTGCAGCAACATCGAATGTTTGTTGGCAACAATTATTGTGTTGTTGACGGCCAGATAGATAGCAATAATTTGCATCCGAACAAGCAGCGGCAATTGTTAGCTGAAGATAACAAAAACAACAGCCAGAAAAAGGGGAACAACTGCACATGCAACACATGCAACACCAGCAACATGTTACTTTTGACAATATAACGCAACGGCGTGGCGACAAGCAACTGGGAGCATCTCCGATCGGAGATATATATATACTACATATATATTTATGTATGTAAGTGTATCCCCCAGACATCCGCGGCATTCGGACTTCATGGTGGTCCCCAGCATCGGCATCGCCATCCCCATCCCGGGCTTAGTTGCCGCTGTCAATCTTTGGCAAAAGGCAAATGCTGCTACTGTTTGCCGCACTGGCAGACTCCGGACTACTACTCCCTCTCCAGGTCCGAGTCCGAGTCCGACACTGACGCAGTCTTATAATTGCATATAGCGCCAGTTGAAGTTCCGGTCGGTTGGGTTTTTGTTGTTGTTTTTGCCTGTTGCACGCGCTTTCTTTTTTGTGCGGCGCCGCCGACAGATGGAGCTGCACTGCAACAAATAATACTGATACCATCTTAACTTAACAAAAATAGAAATTGAAAATCTATTGAAAAAATGACCTGTAACATGTAATTGAAGGAGAATAATACACTGTTTGTTGGCTTAATATTACATTGGCTTAATACTACATTTTTTTTATTTCATACTTGTAGACAGCTTTTTTTAAAAGATTGGAAATCTATTTGGGTTCCGGTGAATTAACCTACATCAATTAAGACTATTCTTGGTTACTAAATAAAAAATTAAAATTAAAAATTATTTAAGAATTTATACAGTTTGTTAAATCCATAAAAATACAATTTTTACAAGAAATGTCCTTAAGTTTATTTAAGAATTTTAATGTGATTAGGACTTAAAAACTTTGCTATTCGGTTGAATAAACAAATAAAGAACCCATATTTGGGTTCCGGTGAATTAACCTACATCAATTAAGACTATTCTTGGTTACTAAATAAAGAATTAATATTAAAAATTTTTTAAAACTTTATACAGTTTGTTAAATCCATAAAAATACAATTTTTACAAGATATGTCCTTAAGTTTATTTAAGAATTTTAATGTGATTAGGACTTAAAAACTTTGCTATTCGATTGAATAAACAAATAAAAAAAAACAAATCCATATTTGGGTTCCGGTGAATTAATCTACATCAGGTAAGACTATTCTTTGTTACTACATTAAAAACTAAAATTAAAAATTATTTAAGAATTTGTACAGTTTGTTAAATCCATAAAAATACAAATTTTAAGAGATATGTCGTTAAGTGTATTTAAGAATAGTAATGTAATTAAGACTTAAAAACTTTGCTATTCAATTTAATAAACAAATAAAGAAACACATCGATACAATTTGATTTATATTAGAAAATATGTTTACCCTATCTTAAATTTTATTAATAAAATAATTACTTTATATTAACATAATTTCTTAAATATTTCAATAAATTTGTAATTGAGGCATTTATAATCTGCTGCATTAGCAAGTAATCTATTTTATTATTTATGTTCAAGGAATAACTAAAATTTCCAAATTGCAATCTTAATAGTTTTTACTGATAGTTAGCAAACAGCTAACTTAATATTCCAGCCTTGTTTTTATATGGATTTAAGCCGAATAGACTTCACATTTTAATTTATATTTTATTTATACATTTACATTTCAACACTAAAAGTACAACACATTTTTCTCTCTGTGCCCCTGTGTATGTGTGATTGGTGAATGGCATGTTGCCACCCAAGTTGCCAGTTGGCTGGCCAAGACTTAATAGCCGCTTTCATTGGCCAAAAGCCTGATAAAAGACCACACACGAAGGGGAGCTTCGGCTACAAGTATATGTATATACATATATGTATATACATAGATATAAGAGTAAATGTTGCTGCAACATGTTTGGCCAAGCATCAAACGGTAGCTCTTCTTAATTACAACAACGGCAACAACAACAGTCGAGGCACAGCCAGCCGGTCATTAAGATAAATCGGAAACGGAAATCGCTAATGAAAAATTTCCATATTTATGGTGGCGATAAAGCGATACAACACAGCAACAGAAAAAAAGCGGCAGCTAAACAACTAAATTTTCGTTGTCGACTGATTGGGATGTGGATTTGAATGTGGATGTAGATGTGGTTCTGGCTGTGGCTGCGGCCCACCAACGACGCAGCCACTTGGGCGGTCCACGTTCGCGTGATTTGTTCTCCTTTTTTTTGGTTTTGTTTTTTTGTTGTGGCCCGATTCGTGTCTGTATTCGTACGGGCTGCAATTAATTCCAACGAAATTTAATTAGAATTAAAATGCTAAGGCATCGACTCGTTGGCGATAAGGCGAGCGCGAAATGTCAATCAATTAAATGGGAACATTAGGCAATCCGAAATGCTGTCAGGTTCATCTGATCTTTCTACTATACTTGAGATAATACAAAAGAAAAAGCTTGTTGTTATTTAATTTTAAATATTTTGAGGACTTTGAAATATTGTATGAATGATTCATAGATTTTTGGAAAAAAAAATAGACAATAGAACAAGGTTGTTACGATACATTAAAAGCTAAGTTATTGTTTGAAATTATAACAAACAATAATAGCTTATTAAAATATTTAGGATATTTTAAACGAAATAATATTAAATTTAAATCAAAATATAAATGTTATCTAGCATAATTCAAAGAATAACCAATTCTAAAATCCCAAATAAATATAACCAGCCGACACCGATTTAATATATTTTATATGTTTTCTACAGACCATAAATAAATGCTATATTGCCCCATTAACTTTCCCAACTCATTAAATACGCTCATATAAGTGGATCTGACAGCCATACGATACAATTGCTTTTCGTGCTCAAAATTAACTGTCCGCCCCCCGCACGAAAATAGAAACTAAAAACGAATTTATATGGCCCCATAGAAAATTAGCTATATTTTCCAAGTATTTTCATTATTTTTTTGTGTGTTTGCCTATGGGTTGTTTGTGTTTTTGTTTTTGGTTATTGGGTGGGGGCCACCAACGTTGGGGCCGCCATCAGCGATGCCATAATAAATGATTGATCGAATGTGAGCGTGTGGCTATGGGTATGGATATTTGTACAGCAGAGGGTAAAATTATAGTACTACGGATACGATTTCCGATAGGTAATAATATTAACTTATAATAATATTCGGAATAGAAAAATATATTTCGTATTCCAAAGAGAAATATATATATTATATATATTTTGCTATTATAATCAAGTTCAAGTTCTGTCTATACTCTATGTAATAAATATTTAATATAAAAATTATTCATCTTCAAAATCTATATTAATTCTATAATTAAACAAAAAGGTTAAATAATTACCATTATTTTGATATGTTATTAGGTTATACATTTATTTCTCCTTATTTTTGGCACTCCATAGTTTCTGTAATAAATACTTAATTAAAAATTGTTTAATTAAATTAAAATAGATTTTAACTATTTAAATATATATACACTATTTTCATTGTATTATTTTCAAGCCTTTGCACAATATTTAATGAATATTTATTACAAATATTTTATTGTAAACATTTTTCTAATACTTTATTATAAAAGAATAAAAAATCAAGTAAATCTTCCACCTCTTCGGGCAGGAAGTAACTTAATATATTAAATTATTTAATAATTTATTCAAAAAATTTATTCTTTTTGTTTAGAATTATCTTTTAGCTTAAAAACAATTTATCCTTGTTAATTGTTACTATAATTGTGAGCTCAAGTGTTCCATGTGGAGATCAGTTGGCGGTACATTTGATTGATGCGCTTTTCGTGGCTGAGAGTGCCCCAGACGCTTCAGATACGCACTTGGCGGCTTCATGTTCGCTGCGACCGTTGCTGTTATTGTTGTTGTTGCTGTTGCTTTTGGCATCTTTATGCTTCAACACAACTGTCAAAAGATTTGCCCAACAACAGCATTAACGGCCGCCAGAAGAGGGACGTCAATGGGCTGTTTGCAACATGCTGTGATTTTTATCGCCGTCACACACGATGCGTGTGGTCCCGTCGCAGATCCGAGTGCCAGTGTCCAGGTCCCAGGTCCCAGAACCCACATCCCAGATCCCAGAGAGATCTCAGATCCCGGATCCCATGTCCAGTTTCTGTTTATGTTGTGGCCTGGCCCGGACTTTGCTCGTGTTTCATGGCTGTCACACATATTGTCCGTGCTCAATGGCTATAATTAATTGCTCTCTTAACTTGAGGCGAGCACTTGGCTGGGATGCAAATTCTAAAGCATAATGTTCAGATATTGATGGAGGTTTGCAATAAATTTTACTATTATACATGATTTTGTTAAGTATTTTTCTTTGATTTTAAAATATTTTTACATTTAAGAGATGCTTTGGTAAAGAATTAAAATTTTTGGTTACAAAAACCTTTAAAAAATATGATTTTGTAGAACTCCATTGTGGAACGAAAATCGATTTTTAAGGCCTAAATAATTTTGAAGTATCCATCGATTTTTTAATCAATCTACATATCTATCTATATATATGAATTATATATCTACCTTTCTATCTATCATCTATCTATCTACCTCTCTAACCTACCTATCTATTTACCAAAATATAAATTCTAGGAAATGTAACATTTATCATCATTTTATTATCTCAAAATATAAAAAAAAAACTTTCACTTATTTCATTCAAAAACAAAACCTAAAACAAAGTAAATTTACATAACATTTTCTGAAGGTTTCTATATCATTCTTTCCCCTCGTTAATTGCCAATGTCAACAGCTATAAAATACTAAAGGAAAAGGTAACAACGAATCCATAAAACCAAGAACCAAAACAAGGTCACAGCAGTTAGCAGTTAGCAAGATCCTCCTCTGCTCCTCTGCCATTTCCCAAGAAATCATTGCACTTGGAAAGCATGCTAAGGTCAAACACAGAGCCAACACGTGCTATTTATAGGGAAATCGGTCGGTCAACTCACAGCCCACACGGCAGTAGTGATATATGAGCCGCTGCTGCTCACTTTGCTGCTCTCAGTTTACATGGCTCGTTGCCATTTGCATGTCAACGATTTTCCGAATTGTTAGCCGTGACAGACTTGTGGGTAAACAGACACCATGTGGGGCATATAGCATATGGATATGGAAGGAAGTGAGGGTAGAGGATCCTCAGAAGTCAAAGAAGACCTATGTTTAATTCTGGTTCAATTTAAATAAGTTAAGAAATTAGTTTTCAAGGAAACTTTTGCTTCGAGAAATCGTATAAACAAAATAACACTTTTATATAGTTACAAAAATTTTCTAAAATTTAAACAAAATATTTATGAATGCTGCTTAAAGTTCTCTTTAAAGTTGCTTAAGTATTTTCAAGGCCAAGTCAAGGATATTGGCTTAAACTGAGCTGCCTGGCTTTAGTATTCATTCCTTAAGCTTATCGCATATGATTGTCTTCATGCACAATTGATGATTGCTCAATCAAATTGCCAATGTCTGCCTACTGATGGGAAAAATGCAAAAATAAAAAATATTCATATATATGAATATAGAAGAACAGAATCAAACAGAATCCACAAAAGATGAAGAAACCAACTTGGCGCTTCGTTTCGCCTGCCTTAATAATTTCGAAAGATTTTTTACGCCGCACGGTGGCAGTATTCGGTCCAAAGATTATGGCCCAGTGGCAGGAGAGGCGGTAAAGGGGGGCTAAAGGCGGAGCTGGGAGGGGTTGGGTGGGGCTGCCGGGCCGGAGGCCTCACACACGGCAAGCGGCTGAAGATCAAAGCAAGCGCCAAAATGAAAATTATTACAAAGTGATGTAGCATGACTAAATACAATTTTATGTAGTCGGGCGGGGGCTACTCCGCTCCCTTTTCCATTCCATTCCATGCAGGAATGTGAGCAGATACACTGGAAATAAAATTGGTATTGAATTTATAGAGAAATGTGATGTTAAAAATATTTTTTTTTAATAAAAAACTTAAAAGTGCACGCATAGTTCCACAGGGAGAAGAAAAATCAAAAATATAGAATAAATAGAAATAAATAATATAGAAAGATAATAAATATACTGCATACCAACCTATATTTTATTTGTGCTATATTATATTTTATATAATATGTATTTCCTATTTTCCACCTCTTGTTATTATAGAAAATATTTGCCAAAATGTATAACAAATACTTTCTTAAGAATTTCGCTTTAAGAACCATGGGATATTTGTTAAATATGCTTTATATTTCCGAATTTTTCCAAAAAAATTTATAATTTGCTGTAAATTTAAGTTATACTTTTTATTCCCAGTGATCTTACCCGGGAGTAGGAGGTGGATGTGGTCGCAGCTGCCGCCTCTGATGGTGATGATGATGGTGGTGCACAGGAGCCATAAAACGGAATTATACGCATTCACACAACCGCAGAACAGTTGAGCAAACAATGATCCACAACCGAATGTCTCAATGTGGTCCCGGTATCCCCGATAATGTCTAAATTTGGTAAGAGCCATTCGGGCCATTCGGGCGGCTGGCTAAGTGCCTTCTCCATTATGACTTGAGTGTCATACGTGAGTCATCTTGGCCGCAGCAGCAGCGTTGATAATTGCCAAGGCAGACTAATGGCTTATAGTCAGGGCTCAGAACAGAGTTTAGAGCTGGGTTTGGACCTGGCTTTCATTCTCAGTCTCTCGTGAGGACATCTTGACATTATCTTATGCGGGTGGCCATAGCTAAGGTGATAACTGATAGCACTTCCTGCTCAGTCCTAAAGGGATTAGGTGTGCAGGATTATAAAGGCTGTCACGGGGAATATCGTGGGAATCTTAATTTCTTCTTTCTCAATGACCTTAAGCTTTCAATTCCACC
>VNJQ01007416.1:0-28950 GCA_008042515.1 Drosophila truncata
CCAGGGTGCATGAGATAGCACTCAGGGGAGCCAAGCTGGCAGAGGGCTGCACCGCTAGCACCAGACGATTTACCAGAGCCTTAAGAGAGTTAAGAGCATCTGTTCCACCGCTGCAGAGCAAAAACTCTCGAATCGGACGATCCAACGCCGAGCCAGAAGTCGAAGCTGCAAAAATTAGCCCAGCAGACGCCGCACTAATCAGCTCTCGAAGATGATGTTGTAGGTGCGGGGACGGCAGAAGCGGGGGCGGTGGCGGAAGCATAACTGCCCAGTGCTCATCAGAGCAAGCAGCGGTCGAGCACCTCCAAAGAAGTGGGAGATCCAACGGCGAACCAGAGCCCGAAGCAGCATAATGCAATCCAGCAGCCGCCGAGCGCAGCAACTCACGAAGAAGATGTTGAAGAAGCGGTGACAGAGTTAGCGGGGGCGGTGGCGGAAGCATAATTGCCGACTGCCCATCTGAGAGAGCTGCGGCCGAGCTCCGCCTGCAGCGGACGTCTCGCAAAAGGGACAGCTCAAGCTCAGGCTGATGTTATTGTGGGTGCGGTGGGAGACAAGCAGGCAATAAGTGCAGGTGAAGAGGGAGGTGAGGTACCGTGAGGGCTTTGAACTTAGCCCAAGCGGTAGACTAAGACGAGGAGGGGCATGGTAGAAGTAATCCAAGAGAACATCGACGCCAGCGGCGCCGATCACTGGGGGTTTTTTGGCGAATGGATGGGGGTAATAGAAGCTGGCTGCAGAGCTTGGCTCTGGGTCAAAGAACTGGAGGCCGCAGCAGCATAAGATAGAGGCGCCACCGATACCTCAGCGGGCCGCAATTCACGAGGCCTGATAGTGACATTGCTGCTCTGTAGATTCACTTCACCATAGTTTGGAAAGGCGTCAGTAAATTTAGAATTAAGACTCTGAAACAAACACTCCAAAGACTTAACTTTCGAATCAAGTTCATCAATTTTCGAGTGCGGGTCGTTCGCAACGACACAGCCATCACACTGCCACAAGATATTGGGGTTAAGCAAAAGTTTGATAGCCTCAGTGGGCCGGTTTACACAGGCACTATGATATACCCGACGGCAGAGAGAAGCGCAGCGAACAGCCTCAGTGAGACGAAGCTGGGCTGCCGAGATTTCAGTATTGCATTCGGCGCACAACATTACGAGAGAAGCACATCCGATCGCTTTGACGGCTGACTGATGACTGGCTGACTGGAGTCCTTGCATTGCCTCCAAATATTCGTCTTCTTTTGAGCTAACTGGTATTAGAGCCGCCGCCAATTTTAGGGTTTGCTGCTGTACAACAGCCAAAACAGCAATATCTTCTATATTTAAACACATTTTTGTACGTATTGTATGTAGATGGAGCTCTATGGGAACACGAGTTTCACATCTGAGAAAAATCCCAACTATTTGAAACGGATGGACTGTATGGGATTAGCCCTTTAGCCTTTGTAACGCTTCCACTTGAAAGAGGGTACATCCCTCAGCTTAAATACTTGTATGAAGGTAGTCCCATCGGAAAAAATAAACACCTACTTCCGCAAAAATGCGCCTGAAATATACATAATTCGTAACCACATAGCCAACTACTTTCATTAACGAATAAGCAATAGTTGTCAAAACTGGCACCTAACCCGAACGACTGAGAGCCGAGGGGACTACCTTTATATAATTATATTGTGCAGAAAAGAATGCCCCTAATTTGAGGAAAATAGGCAAATTTACCCTAAAAAATTGTATTTATGGTGGCTAGTCTTGGTTTTACGGCGCCTTTCTTTAAATTTATGGAATCCTTTTCTTAATTATAGAAAAATGTTCTAAGTTTTAGGGCGATTATTTTTTAGGCAATAAGGCAACTCTATGAACTTCATCGCGATAGCTTTATATTGCCCTTGGCTGATAATAACAGGCTTTCGTCGTTGTTCAAATTGCTCTTTCTTTGTTATTTTTTTTTTACTTTTAAATAAATACTGACAATTAACTTAGAACTAACTGTCTGAAACTAGCGCAATAACGCAACTTCTTGTAGTGTAACGTTCTGCGTTATTGCGTTACTTATCAAAATCAAACCCAACGCACGTTAGTGTAAACAGCCTATAAAGGTCGTTTTCGGCTCTAAAATATATAGTCTTAAACTACCTTAATTTTTGTTATTTTAAATTTATCTTGCTAAAAAATTTTTTTTTTTTAGAGATTTATTTATTTAGCCAAAAACTGAATTTTTCGATCTTTTAAGAGAAATATTAAAAAAAAAAAGCTTACGCATAGGCTATGACAGGAGTCTAGTTCAGGCCATCAAAAATGATGGGAAAAGAGTTTTTTGTAAGTAAGCTTTATATGTATGTATATGTGGCATCGATGTTTCAGCTCTCATTAAACTCTTTCTGCCTAATAGCCATTACGTTTAAAACTCCAAATGGAAGCTTCTGTGTGAAGCTCCGGCGTAATTTTTTCTTGTTTTCTATGTTTCTAGGGGGTGGCATGACAGGACTTAACCGTTATAGTTTGGTGCACGTTTTCATTATTCTCGACTTGATCGTTTCGACTTGTTCGTTTCACAGTTCCAATGCGAGTGCTGCTCGCAGGCAGCTCTTAAAACTCTCTTTTTCTAACTTGCTCTCTCGAGAGCGCAACCCTAGTGTGTCCAGATCATACTAATCTTCTTAGGCCTGCTACAGAGGGGGTTTTATTTATTGTGCTTGGTACATTGTAGAGGTTGAGAAACATCGATGTTCACAGACATACATAGATATATTCGATGTTATTGGTTAAAAACATCGATGAAACATCGATGTTTAAAATAAAGACAAACAAATAATAATCAAAAACAATAAAGGCTTATCGACAGCGGTCGATAAAAGCCTTGTGCCAGGGGGATCAGTTACTACTTTTTTTAACAGTCTTTTAGGGGTTAATACAATTTCTATTAAAATTTGTATGAGGAAATATGAAAAAATATTTGACATACTTACGGTTTATATTACTTTCTTCTTTACTGTGTAGCAGAGAAGAAAAACATCAATGATTCCCAGCAAAACATAGATTTTACTGATGTTTCGAAAACACCGATGACATCGATGTTGGCTTCGATATTTTGAAAACACCGATGACATCGATGTTGGCTTTGATGTTTCTCCACCTCTACTACATTGTCATCAACAAGAAGTAAGCAGCTCCAGCAATTTTTAATATAAACTAATATTATACTTACGCGCCTAGGACTGTATAGTATTCCAAGGTAAAATGATAATAGCAAATTCTTGGCGGCTCGCCCTCTCGGCAAGCGCGTGCACATTCATCTGGGGCAGACAGAGAAGGATTGCGTCTCAGTTCCGCAGTGGCACTCGTAGAGAAATCTAAGTGACGGAAAGGCGATTTGGGGTTTGGCTCGACTATAGTGCCTGTTATCTTATTAGCTGGGTAGCGGGCAGAGCTCGGCAGACTTCCGCGTGAATTTAGATAGCCACTTCCGGCGGTTAAGGATGATTTACTATTAACTGCGCCTGAGACAGACGATCCAGTTCCAAGGATGTTGCTATTCAGCGGCACGGGGCCTACATTATTTGAATTTAATGAGGGGTGTGTCTGGACAAGACCATGTGTTGCCGAATAGAAGGGCGATTCGAAGGGTGTTGAACTACTAGGATTGGCCACACGTTGTTGCCAGAAAGAGCTTGACGGCGTTTGATCCAGGCGATTGTCTGTAAAAAAGTAAATGAATAATAAATTAATGAGTTTTAAAGTGTCTTTCTTCCCTGTGTTGGTGTCCGTTAACCATCTTCATAAGTCTTCATAAAATCGTAAGTCCTTTCTAAAGGGTCCTTAGTATTAACCGCTTAACTTAACTTATTTATTGATGGGCTCATCATTTTTGTACAGTAGATCTAAATGGTAATCTTTTAAACTTATAGTTTGTTTACAGTAACATGAGTTACCAATTAACGCAGGATGTACGCGTACTCTGCAATTTGTCTACACAATGTGATACTTTGGCTTTCCGAAGTTTTTATACTCTTGAAGACTACAATTGAAATATATCATTAAAAACAAAATTCTGAAATAATAATGAACTTTTAGTCAACCTGTGGTCGTGCTGGTTAAAGTGTTGAAACGCTTTGGTCAGCGATAGTGAAGAGATCGATCCAGCGTTTTTTCTGCAATTTTTTTATATTTTATTTTGTATTAATTATATTAGTTAAATTAAAGCTTAAAAAAGTTATTATTTATTTCTTTATTTCTTGCTTTTTTTTGTAGTTTTTTCGTTGTTTTTTTTTTTGTTTTCGAATTTGTATTTCGGACATGTATTTATTAATTTATTTCTTTCTCTTACATTTTTTTTCTCTATTTTAGTAATTTAAATTTAGTAATGATGTCGTTTTTGTTTTTTTTATAAAATAAAAAATTTTTAACAAAAACAAGAAAGGAAGCTAAGCTAACGCCGAAGTTTATATACCCTTGCAGATTCCAATTGAACTATCAAATTATAATCGAAATTCTGAAATAATTATAAGTGGTCAAATCTCAAATTTGATTAAAATATGTTGAGAAATAGCGAAACTATGATTTTTATTATTACCCTGATTTTCCTATGACAGCAATTGGATATGGTCGTCTGATTTTCATGAAATTAAAACTAAGATTCTGAAATAATATTAAGTTGCCAAATCTCAAATTAGATGAAAATATGTCGAGAAACAGCCAAATTATGATTTTTTCTATTATTTCCTTGATTGTTCTTATGACAGCTATATCATATAGTAGTGCGATTTTAATAAAATTAAAATCAAAAATCCGAAATAATATCAAGTGGTAAAATTTTAAATTGGATGAAAACATGTTGAGAAACAGCGAAGCTATGATTTGTTCTATTATTTCCCTGATTGTTCCTTTGTCAGCTGTAGGATATAGTCTTCCAATTTTCATAAAATAAACCGAAACCGAACCGGAATAATATGACATGGCCAAATTTCGAATTTGATTAAAAAATATTTTGAAAAAGGACAATGTTATTTTTTTCAGACTGCTATATGATATTGTGGTCCGATCTGGCCCGTTGTGACTTATGTAAGAGTGAGAGTATATAGAAGACTAACATCAAAATTTCATTCAGATAGCATTAAAACTGAGGGACTAGTTTGCGTATAATCGGACAGACGGACATGGCTAGATGGCTAGGGTCGGAGATGTCTCCTTCACTACGTTGCAAACTTCTGACTGAAATTAGATTACCCTGCATGGGTATGAAAACAGCGAAGTTGTGATTTTTTCTATTATATGCCTGATTGTTCCTATGGGAGCTGTAGGATATAAAAGCCGAAATGCTGAAATAACAAGGGGCAAAAAGTCAAATTTGATTATTATTATATTCAAACCAAAGCATGTGCTTATTGGGTTAGGTGTTTGTAGGCGCAATAGAAATATAGGAAAGAATACGAAGAACGAAGATACGAAGAAGCACTTTCCACGTCCCCGTGAATAAGGTTATAAATAAAGGTTATGTCTAGCATAGTTTTAATATTGGCTAAGGAGGAGAAGTCTTCTACTCTGCTCAGCATTCCGTTTTAAGCCACGTAAAGCGAAAAGCAACAAATTCTGTTGAACCGATTCGATGCGTTTACTGTGGATTCCATACTAAGGGCTTCAAATGCAAGATCCATATTCTAAGATACCGTCAAATAAATCCCAGCCGTTTAAGCCATTTAAGTTTAGTAAATTTACGCTGCACCAAGTTTGGAAGTTATCAAGATCTGTTTGTAAATCAGACTAGCAAGCGACGTACTTATATTGCACACAAAGCTTGACATCATCCGCGTACATAAGTACTTTAGAGTTAGTTAGAACTTCGGGCAGATCGTTAATAAATAATGTAAACAATAAGGGACCCGAATGGCTCCCTTGTGGGACGCCTGAGGTGACCAGAAGAACATTAGATAAGTTATTTTTAAAGAGGGCTTTTTGCGTCCGGCCAGTCAGATAACTAGATAACTGGATCAACAACTAATTCTTTGGGACACGAGAGAATAAATCAGACTGGCAAGCGACGTCCTTATATTGCACACAAAGCTTGACATCATCCGCGTACATAAGTACTCTAGAGTTAGACAGAACTGCGGGCAGATGGTTAAAGAATAAGGGACCCAAGTGGCTCCTTTGTGGGACACCTGAGAACATTAGATAAGTTATTTTTTGCGTCCTGCCAGTCAGATAATTAGAGGTCCACCTAAGAAGACTAATTTTAAATCCCAATAAATCAAGTTTCCTGAGGAGAAAAGAATGATTAACGGAATAAAATGCTTTGCTGAAGTCAGTATAAATTACATCTGTTTGAGGAAAGCCCCTTATAATGAAGGAAGTGAAAAGGTTTGATTAATAAATCCATGCTGACATGGAGAAATTACTGATCCACAAAGGTGCTGCAAATGTGGAGTAATAATATTTTCAAAGAGTTTAGGGATGGCCGATAACTTAGAGATTCCTCTATAGCTATTGGCCACCGATTTGTTACCTTTTTTGTGGACATAAATAACAAATGATTCCTTCCAAATAAGGTAAAAGTGCGAGGTTTCTAAGGATAAGGTAAACAAATTCAGAAGGGGAGAGCATAGGGCATCGGCACAATACCTAAGACCACAGCCCGGTATTCCGTCGGAACCCGGCAAATAAACTAGCTTAACACAATGGAGATCTAAAAGAAGAGAGCTTCCGCTTAAACTTGGACTAAAAATTAGGTTCGATTGTAAGAATATGTCTGATTTAAGTCAGTGGTAATAGAGAAAGTTTTCCTGATTGTTTCTATGGCAGCTATATGATATAGTCGTCCGATCCGGCCCGTTCCGACTTATGTAGGAGTGAGAGTATATAGACTACATATAGAGTATATAGACTACCTGCAAAGTTTCATTCAGATAGCTTCAAAACTGAGGGACTAGTTTGTGTATAATCGGACAGACGGACAGACGGACATGGCTAGATCGACTCGGCTGTTAATGCTGATCAAGAATATATATACTTTATAGGGTCGGAGATGTCTCTTTCACTGTGTTGCAAACTTCTGACTGAAATTATAATACCCTGCAAGGGTATAATAAGAACGTAACCAAAGAAAATATGCAGTATAAGTAACGAAAGCTATAGTTAATCATTTTTAAAAATTTATTTCATCAATTTTTAATTGTTTCTATATTTATTATTAAGTTTTTGAAGGCACGAATGTAGTGTGCGATGCTGCAATAGAATGAAATAAATTTGACAGCACGCCTTGTCAATAAAATGAGGCGCCACATTAAGTAATTAATAATAATTAATTAATAATTTTATGAGGTCTCTGGCCAAAAACTATCGCTTGGACAATTTTAGGAATATTTTAAAATGTCCCGAGCTGTTTATCAGGTAACGGTACAGCTGTCCATTTAAATAATCTTATAAGCAAATTTAAATCAATGTTGGCGGGAAGCAGGAAGATAACAATAGGTTTCAGCCGATTATTTACGGCAAAATGTATCATACGCGTTCAGTAGAACAACTTGCTCACTGATTACTGATCCATCACTGAAAAGTGATCATGTTGTTCTGGTGAACGCAACCATATACTCTTTGCTCAAACTATAACACCCTGCAAGGGTATAACAATTATCGATGTATCGAGGTCATTGCAGATGCAAAGGGATTTTATTTTTTGTATTTCTTAGTATTAAATACTGTAATTATTTTGATTTACAGGTAAAAATTAAAAAAAAAAATTATTTGCTAAAATTAAATTATTTGCTCCCCGTGAATTGAACTTATTGTGTGTATGCAGGCAAAGAATGTGACCATTGCAAGAGTGTTGGTGCATGTGTTATTTGGAGCCCTCTTGTATACAATATGTATAAAGTAAAAAGCCTATATCTCCGCTATTTATGGCACGATCGTAATGAAATTTAGACAATCTGTGTATTTTGATAAAATACATTAAGGTTTTGAAAATGGTTAGCCTAATTTTATAAATTTATGAGATATACTTTTTTTTTCAAATAGCTCCCCAAAAAAGGGGAGCAGCAAAAATTTAAAACAAACTTGATCTGCGTGCAGATATAAGAAGTCTAAGTCTTAAGTTTGGTGTCTCTAGCTCTTATAGTCTCCGAGATCTAGGAGTTCATACAGACAGACCGTCTGTCTGTATGAACGCCTAGATCTCGGAGACTATAAGAGCTAGAGACACCAAACTTAAGACTTAGACTTCTTATATCTGCACGCAGATCAAGTTTGTTTTAAATTTTTGCTGCTCCCCTTTTTTGGGGAGCTATTTGAAAAAAACGTATATCTCGCAAATTTATAAAGTTAGGTAAACTATATTCACAACCTTGATGTATTTTATCAAAATACACAGATTGTCTAAATTTCATTACGATCGTACAGTAAATATCGGAGATATACTCTTTTTACTTTATACTTATTATGTATTCAAGAGGCAGCCAAGGCAAAGGGCTCCAAATAACACATACATCAATGGTCACATTCTTTGCCTGTATACATACAGCGAAACAAAGTCACAGCTATTTCTAGAACGTTCGTTAAAGTAATTGTAAGTTGTCTCGAATTCAATTCAAGGGGAGCGGTCCAGGGTAAAGGGTATTCTACTGTCGGGACACCCGACTGTATGTCCATCTTGTTTTTCATTATTCTTTGAGCGATAAAATAAAACTCAAAAATTATTGATTAAAATTTGGTCAATATATAAAAAATCGGGAATTGTGTAATCATTGCGCATCTTGAAAGAGCACCCCAATTGTAGCCGATTGGTATAATTCTTTTTTTTATGTGACTCTTTCAAGTGGATGATTTTTTTTGTTTAAATAAATCAATAATAATGATTATTTACGTGCCCTGATTTCTATATGTGCAAATGATTAAGATTTTTAATTTGATTCTAACATATGTATGCATTTAATTTACAAATAACAAATGTATGTAAATTCCCAGAAGAACCTGCAGCCTCAGATGTGCCAACAACTTGGAGACGGCAATGAAGAAACGCAAGATTGAGGTTTCAACAGGCTTTAGGATGTTTCGACGAGTCAACCTAATGTATAAATATTTAATTTTATTTTTTAAGTATTAGTATGTATATATTAAAATGGAAGTATTTAAAGGTATTTTTTAAGTATTAGTATGTATAAAGTAAAAATAAAAATAAAAAAAAAAAAACAAGAAAGGAAGCTAACTTCGGCTCACCGAAGTTTATATACCCTTGCAGATTGAAATTGAACTATAAAATTAAATCGAAATTCTGATATAATAATAAGTGGCCAAATCCCAAATTTGAATAAAATATTTTGAGAAATACCGATACTTTGAATTTTTTATTATTACTCTGATTGTTCCTATGGCAGCTATAGGATATAGTTGTATGATTTTCATGAAATTCATGATTGTTCCTATGACAGCTACAGGCTATAGTCGTCCGATTTTCATGAAATTAAAACCGAAATTTTAAAATAATAATTAATGGCCAAATATCAAATTTGCTGAAATTGTGTTGCAAACTGACAAAGTTACATATTTTTTTGTCGAAAATTTTACCGATCGTTCCTATGGCAGCTATATGATATAGTCGTCCGATCCGTTCCGACATATGTACGAGTGAGAGTATATAGAAGACTAACTGCAAATTTTCATTCAGATAGCTTTAAAACTGAGGGACTAGTTTGCATAGATCAAGAATATATATACTTTATAGGGTCGGAGATGTCTCCTTCACTGCGTTGCAAACTTCTGACTGAAACTATTGTATAATACCCTGCAAGGGTATAATGAACCAAAAAATTTTCGACCTAAAACTTCGACGTAAAATGCTGTTAGTGATTTGTTGATGAATTGTTGATAAATTGTTGATGATTCATCGATGAATTGGTGATGATTCATCGATGAATTGTTGATGTTAGCCTAGGACATGCCCATGCTAAATTCATCAACAGTTTTTATGGCAATTCATCGATGAATCATCAACAAACTACTTCGGCTGTTGATTAATTGTTGATGAATTGTTGTTAAATGGTACTGCATCGTACATCGTAAATATGTATATGTATACAATAAGGTAAGTATATTTGTACATATTTAAGAACAAATATTAAAAAATAGAAATTTAGTTTGTATTCGCTGTGAGCCACTGTAAACTTTTGCGACTGAATCGCCTTGAATCAGTGATTCTTTGTACATATTAAAAAATATTAATTTAGTTTGTATGGTATTCGCTGTGAGCCACTGTAAACTTTTGCGACTGAATCGCCTTGAATCAGTGATTCTTTTAAACTGGACCATTTTATACCAGTTGCGGACCGGTTCTAAGCTCAATCAACTAAGAAATATGCATACGGATGTTTGTATGATTTTTTTAATTGACGTATCTTATACATTTTTATTTATACCAGTAAAAAAAAATAACAAAAAGTTGTTTGGTAAATGGAATCTAGTTCATAACTTATGCACCTATACATAGGTATATACATATGTATGAAAATGTACTTATTTACATAAATGCATAGATACATATGTACATGTTGAACACATACATATGCATACATATGTATTTATTAAATAGTAATAATTTCATAAATTTTAACTTTCATCATGTTTGCTTTGATGCGTGTTGTGCAACTTATAAGGAGAGTATCCATTTATTGTCGTGTTAGTAGCAGTGCATTTAAATGGCATATGTATGTACATGTTTACTAGCGGATGCGAGCTTGCACTACATATGTACATATCTACATAATGTATGTACTTATGTATACATATAGGCATGCTTAGTTATTACCGGTTTATAACCATAGCTGTGATCTGCAATACATGTGTACATATATGTACATATGTATGTGTATAAATTCACAAGCAAACATTTAAGCATGTATCACTTGTATATTCTATGAATATGTCCTTTTACATTGTAGACGTCTTCCTTTCATGTTCTTTGAATCTATGTATGTGTGCCTAACATATAATAATAGGATATGAAAGTATTTCCTTACCTTTAATGCGTACTCCATAAACTTCACAAAAATCAGAGAGTATTATTATAGCCAAGGACAATAATATATTTTTATAAAATCCTTTCCTCTCCATGGCACACAATAAAATTTTAATGTTTTTTAATTATTAAAACTCCTAAACAGTCTTAACGCGATAAAAATTTTATTTTATGTACATATATGTAAATTTATCTATATACATATGTACATATGTAAGAGTGTATTTTATTTAGTTCGAAAAAGGACAATAACAATCGATCCGATTTTTTACTTCTATATGTATGTAAGTGCTTGTATGTATGCATGTGCATACATATGTATGTATAAGAAGCGAAAGTTACTTCAGCGGAATATGTATGTATGTAGGTAACAGCGGCTTGTAGTACGCGCACCGCGTTAAGACACCAAACTGAAGCCGTATCTGCGTATGTTTGGCTATATAAAATCTTAAAACAGAAAAGTTACTGCAAAACGAGCTTACGAACGACTCAATGAAAGGAATAGCTGAATGAATCATGCCATGGCTCAAAGAGCGCAAGAAATTGCAGCAGCCACTTGATCACGATCTCAGAGCAAGTCCACAGAGTTCATAGCTGGTAAACTGACAAAAGCTTAGCAAAGCGTACAAAAAAAAAAATACATACATAAAAAAATCAGATTCATTAAATTTTTGAATCAAAGTCAAAACTAGAGAGTGTCTTACATTTTTGTATACCTTCATACATAAATATATATGCATGCATACATATGTACATGTAGTTCCATATGTATACGCAGACGTATGTATGTGTACATATTTATATACATATAAAAATCTATACAAGTTTATGTAAGACAAAATCTTATATGTAAATACATATGTACATACATACACACGTTCGCTGAACGTGTGTGTATGTTTGAAAAAATTGCCATTTTCATTGACGCATTCCCCCGTTCACATTCACTTTCAAATGTTTAATTTCTTCAGGGCATTTTGTATGTATACGTATACATACATATGTATTTATAAATGCGATTCACATGGGAATACAAACCTACAGCGAATCCAAATTTTGCCCTAATGTATGCACATACATATGTACATATGTAAATACATATGTAGAGTACAACGCACTATGGGAAATTTGACCGACCATTGTGAAGCATAAAAAAAGGTTGTGATTTAAAAATCGAAACCTATAATTTTAATCTGCAGTTAGTCACAGGACGTACTCCTTGTGAGCGAGGTTGTAAAACCTCAACTCGAAAAAATATGGACATGTTAATATTTCACAAAGCCTCCTACATGTCTGATAGGTGCTTGGGCCTCTTTCTTCGTTTTTTCTTTTCGCATACATATTTAAGAAATAAAGCAACATGATTCAATAAATATGTATTTATTGAACATGCCACAAGAAGAAACGAAGAAAGAGTGGGCCTCGATTATAATATTATCGAAAACAGTTAGCTATCCTAAAACTTGAAATTATTATTAAAAAAATAGGATCATTTAGGTCCTGGTATTCGAAATAACACAAAGTTTCACCAAATGAAATCTTTAATTTGGCCATAACATTATTAACTTAATTCTAACCAGGCTTAAAGGCTTTATCGATGCCGAAGCTATTTTTTTTAATTATTAATAATGTAACTAGTTTTTAGCTTGAAAAAATATTAACTTTTAATAGATCCTTATTTAAAATAAAATTAAATAATGTGTAAATAATTTTTACGAAAAGAAATCGTGTGTAAATACTTTTGACAACTTGCATGCATCTTTTCTTTTATTTTTTTCTTTGTCCTATAAACCGTTAGCCTTCTAGTTTCTTTTTTCTTAGCTTCTAAGTAGATCAGCCTACACTATGAAAAGAAATTCGGAGAAATCGGATACCAACAACAAGACAACAAATAATTGGTCGTTGTGTAAAGACTTTTGACCACCTTTGTATATTATTTATTACAAAAAACCCTTCGTTGTCTCTCACTTTATTTTGATGGTATGGCCGACTAAATATGAGTATAAAGGGGTGTCTTATTCCAGTGATATATTTCCGTGTAACAATTAAAAAATATTGAAGTCAACACCTTAAATGTACCCAAAATCTGAATTGTTTTTGCTTTTTACGTGAAAGTTAAGCCGAGCTAACAAGTCAGCACTTACCACGGTGCCGAGGATCAACTTATTAGAAAAGTTAATGTCTAGCATAGCTCAAAGGATGGCTAAGGAGGGTAAGCTAAGTGAGTCTAGTGAGTCCACTAGAAAAACTCTGGTCTGGTCGTTGCAGATGCAATGAGATTTTATTTTATTTCTATTATTAAATACTGCAACTATTTTGATTTACAGGGAAATATTAAAAAAAAAACTATTTGCTAAAATTTTAAAAACTTTGGCTTGGGCTCGTGAATTGAACTCGGAACAACTTGCAATTACTCTACCGAACCAAAGACATTTTATAGAGGTAAGATGCGTTACGAGCATACAATCGTTTTGAAATATGTGGCTACTTTTTTGATGGCCACGACAATCGCTCCCTCTCCGCTTTCATAAAGTTGAGAGAGTAAAAATCTAAAAAAACTTGATCTCTGTACAGATATAAGAAGTCTAAATCACATGGCTATATCGACTTCTTTAGTGGTCCTGACCAATATTTATTTAACTTTTGGGGGTCTGTCACGCCTGCTTGTGCCTCTTTCGGAAAATTGCACTCGCACAAAATTATAATACCTATGTACCCTTGGTACAGGGTATAAAAACATGAGGGGCGTTGATGTAAAACCTCAAGATTCTTACCATCCAACTTTCAAAGTCAGTATCAATACTGCGACTGTTTTAGACAGGAGATCTGATCAAATGGTTGAAAAAGTCCGGTGTGGACATTTTTATTTTATTTGCCAGGTCCTGACGGAATATCGGGCTGTGTGCTTATATATTGTGCCGATGCCCAGTGCACTCCCCTTCTGATATTGTTTACATTATCCTTAAAAACATATTTGGAAGGAATTATTTGTTATTCCTCTCCACAAAAAAAGTAACAAGTCGGATGCCAAGAACTATAAAGGAATCTCTAAGTATCGGCCATCCATAAACTTTCCGAAATTTTTATTTGTCTATATTTGCAACACCTTTATCAGTAATTTCTCCATGTCAGCATGGATTTATTAAGCGAAGATCAACTACTACGAACCTTTTGGAGCTCACTTCCTTCATTATAAGGGGCTTCCATAATAATTTTCAAACAGATGTAATTTATACTGACTTCAGCAAAGCATTTGATTCTGTTAATCATTCTCTTTTTTTCAGGAAACACGATTTAATGGGATTACCTATTGATCTTCTTAGGTGGATCTCTAGTTATCTGACTGGCAGGACGCAAAAAGTCCTCTTTAAAAATTACGTATCTAATGTTCTCAGGGTCACCTCAGGTATTCCACAAGGGAGCCATTTGGGTCCCTTATTGTTTACATTATTTATTAACGATCTGCCCGAAGTTCTAACTAACTCTAGAGTACTTATGTACGCGAATGATGTTAAGCTTTGTGTGCAATATAAGGACGTCGCTTGCCAGTCTGATTTACAAACATATCTTGATAACTTCCAAACTTGGTGCCACGTAAACTTACTAAACTTAAATGGCTCTAAATGCAAGCTTATGACATTCTCCCGTGTCATACCCAAGCTTGCAACTTACACGCTTAACTACTGCTCTTTGGAAAGAATTAATTCAGTTGATGACTTGGGCATCCGCCTGGATCCCAAACTTGACTTTATCGATCATATTTCGAGCATGGTAAATAAAGCCAGAAGTATGCTGGGATTCATTTGACGGTATCTTAGAATATGGATCTTGCCTTTGAAGCCCTTAGTAAACGCATCGATTCGATTCAACAGAATTTCTTTTCGCTTTACGTGGTTAAAAACGGAATGTAACATTTGACTTTTTATAGCCTTGCAGGGTATGGATGGATACAATTTTACATCCGAGTCACCCACAATTTTTTCTAAATTCCAGGGTTACAACATAGCAAAATTATGTGTCAAAAATCAGTTCAGAAAAGTATAGCTGCTGAATCTGACGTCCCACATTCAGGATTCATCTTAAATTTTAAAGAGGAAATATTAGGCTTTTATTCAAGCCCAATTTCAATTATTCAATTTATTAACGTGCCAAAATAGGCTCTGTTTGGTACTTTGAACGCGATTTCCTCAAAATTGGTACGTGATGGAAACTTTTGGGTTTTGAACTGGCAATCTACAGACCGAGATCTTTCACAATCTACAGGTTTTATTCTACGTAATTTTTCTTGTCGGCCTGTGTAATAGGTGGCGAATATCAAATATGTTTAAAACTGACAAAGTTATAATTTGTTTCTAAAAATTTTGCAATCGTTCCTGTGGCAGCTGTTTGATATAGTCGTCCGTTCCGACATATGTAAGAGTGAGAGTATATAGAAGATTAACTGCAAAGTTTCATTCAGATAGCTGTAAAACTGAGGGACTAGTTTGCGTAGAAACGGATAGACAGACGGACAGACGGACAGACGGACAGACGGACATGGCTAGATCGACTCGGCTGTTGATGCTGATCAAGAATATATATACTTTATAGGGTCGGAGATGTCTCCTTCACTGCGTTGCAAACTTCTGACTGAAACTATAATACCCTGCAAGGGTATAATAAATTCGCCGGTTCAAAAACTGGTCTTTCCTCTTATCTTAGTGCTTGGTCTAACATTACCGTGCTCAAGGCTCAGTGTTATAAAAATTATTTGACTTGTTGTACGGTCCAGTTCAGCCGGGTCCAGTTAAGCCGCGTAGGGCTCCAAACGCAAGATCCATATTCTAAAATAGGACAAACTAATGAAATATATAAAGTTTTAATTAAATAGGGGTCATCGAATTCTTTCGGCCACCGACCACCGACTTTCGCATACTCCTGGCTTTATTTACCATGCACGAAATATTATATTTTTTTCTGTTTTTTCGCACAAGGTCACTCGCCCACCTCCCGCCAACCGACCGAGGGCCGCAGCCGTGTGACGTACGGTACGAACGCGTTCTTGATAGACGCGAGAGAAAGAAAAGAGGTAATAGAACGAGGGAAGATTAGGATACACTTTTGGCTAATTCTACAAGCAATAACGTCTTCAGTCGTTGAAGGCTTTCAATTCCTTCTATACTGTTAAAAAGACGATTGTAATTGGTACATAAAACCCTTAAGGGTTCATGTACTTCAAACTCTCGCCTACAGTGGCTAACTACTGAAGGGATATAAGTTCGAGATGTTAAACGGGGAACATGGAAGTTGAGAAGGCCTAGTAGGTAGAGGCTCTCCACATCACCATGTATAAGTTTATGTAAAAAGACGACGCCGAGCATCGTCCTACGATTAGCTAGAGAAGTAAGTTAATTAAAAGAAGTCTACTAGAATAAGACGGCAATCTTAGGTCAACATCCCAGGCTAGGCCTCAGAGGGCAAAAAGTAAAAAGTTCTTTTGGACAGATTCGATGCGGTTACTATGGACTCCGAATTGAGGACTCCAGATACACGAACCGTACTCCAATATGGGGCGAACTAACGAAGGAAAAAGGGTCTCCGTTACATAAGGAGAGTCAAATTCCTTTGCCCACCTCTTAATGAATCCAAGCATGACTCTGGCTTTGGTCACCATACAGGAAATATGTTCAGAGAACGAAAGTTTAGGATCCAAGCGGACCCCCAGATCATCTACCAGAGTAATTCTTTCCAAAGAGCAGTCGTTAAGCGTATAAGTGGCAAACAGGGGTATGATGCGTGAAAAAGTCATCAGTTTGCATTTAGAGCTGTTGAGATGTAAAGCATTAGCATGACACCAAGCTTGGAAGTTGTCAAGATCCGATTGTAAGTCTGATTGGCATAAACTATCCCTGTACTGCAAGCAAAGTTGAACGTCATCAGCGTACATGAGTAGTCTGGATTTAGTAAGAACCTGTGGCAAGTCATTGATAAGCAATGTGAAAAGCAGTGGCCCAAGGTGGCTACCCTGTGGAACGCCAGATGTGACCCTGAGGCTGTTGGATAGAACGTTTTTGAACAGAACCTTTTGAGTCCTGTCACTTAGATAGCTCGAAATCCACTTAAGAAGATCACTAGGAAACCCCATAGAATCAAGTTTCCTAACCAGAAGAGAATGATTGACCGTGTCAAAAGCTTTACTGAAGTCCGTGTAAATAACATCGGTTTAAAAGTTACGTTGGAAGCCCCTAATTACAAATGAGGTATGTTCCTAAAGATTAGTTGTGGTTGATCTTTGCCTCATAAAACCATGCTGACATGTAGAGATGACGGATCTGCATAGGTGTTGCAAGTGGGGAGTAATTACATTCTCGAAAAGTTTGGGAATTGCCGATAACTTAGAGATTCCTCTATAGTTACTGGTGTTTATGCCAGGAGGCCCTCTGCGTCGCCCGCAAAAAGCTCGGCTGCTCTTGCGCTCCCAGATTTCGGCCCTCCGCGCACCAACTTCCGAACGAACATACGTTCTCCCGCTCTCCGCTCCTCGGCGTTCCCGATCAGCACTCGCCTTCCGCCACTCGGACCCGCTCCCGCACTGCTAAGTTCAGCTTATTGGTCGGGAGCGCGACCCTTATGTTAAGCTAAAGTTTAGTTACATGTATGATTCGAATAAAGGCTGACGCCTTTCATGTATGCGATTTACCCACGACGCCCCCGACTTTCTTCTTTTTCCAACTCCGTTCGCGCTGTGGAATTTTTTTGCGAAACATCAGCGTCCCTTGTCCACTCGCCACCACTTCGTTGGATTTCTTTTGCGGCAACAGCGCCCCCCTCCAAACAACGGGCATCCGATTTGCTACCATTTTTGTGGAGAGGAATAACAAATGATTCCCTCCAAATAAGGGGAAATTCTGATGATTGTAAAGATAAGGTAAACAAATTAAGAAGGGGGTTACACAGCACCTCGGAAGAATACCTAAGCACAGAGCCCGGTATTCCATGGGGATCTGATGAATAAACTGGCTTAACGCGTTGAAGATCTAGAATAAGTGAGCTTTCATTTAAAATAGGACTGAAAATTAAGTTCAAACTGGGCATAGCGGAAGAAACTATCTGAACTGAAATAGTAGAGGACGAATATGTAGTTCTAATAGCTTAGCAAAAAGATCAACTATTGCCTGTTCGGAATTTGCAGTAGGAGGAAGCGAGGAAGGAACTGGACCTGACAACGAGTCAAATAATTTTTATAACACTGAGCGTTAAGCACGGTAAAGTTAGACCGATCACTGTTATAAGAGGAAAAAAATTTTTGAACCGGTGAGCTTACATTTACTATACAGCCTAGATTTTACATTTTTTAAGCGTGTTAGCTCTTTGTTGAACCAAGGAGGTTTATTAGAGACCAACGGATAGGTTACCGGAAGACATAAGAAAAAATGAGTTCATGGCACTGTAAAAAATATCCACGGTGGTTGCCATGTCTTAAAAGAATTGATTTTAAATTTGTCCCGCCATATACCATGGAAACCCCAGGCAAAATTGGTAAAGTTTGCATTTTTAGGCGTTAGTTGTAATGAATAAAAGTATCCCACTTTCCTATAGGTACATTTTTGAGAGGGGTAGTAAAGTTTCGAGGCAAATGGGTCGAGTATTGAGCATTGTCGCCGCTTTTTTCTCGGGTCATGTCTATGTAGCTCGTTACCAGTAATATAGCTAAAATATTTTTCTCCCTGTCCATACTTATTGCATTCAATATTCGACTTTAGAATATCAAAGCTTATTGAAATACATAAGAATAAATAAACTTTAAAGTCAAAAAACTTAAAAAAACTAAAATAAAAAAATTTGGCATACAGGGTGCAAAACTGTAACATTTGACTTTTTTACATATGGCTTTGGCATCTTTTTCTCAGATTATCAAACGGCTTCGAATTTCCAGGAAACATAGTGGATTAACCTAGCAATAAATCAAGACAAAGATTTTAACCATTCATAAATTAAAACAGAAGATACAGACCCTTGAAGTTAGAGTATTGAACACGTGTTACAGTTTTGCTCGTCAGTGTATATACCTAAAATTTTGTATGCCACATTGAATTTTGAATTATAATAATTTTTGACGAAAACTGTATTTTGAATTATAATAATGTTAGAAAGGCTGTAAATGAAACACGCGTCTAACACTGTTGAGTTGATATTTCAAACTGAGTTTTATTTCTTAAAATCCTAACTTAGGTAGCTAACATGAGATTTGAATATCCTTATCTCTAGACCCACGGATCGGTATATCCCCGACCGCGAGAAACATTTTATCGCTCCCTCTTATCTTTAACATGTGGTGACCACTCGCAGGAGGTCATATAACCCACCAAGCGTTCTAGGTACCTAGTTGAGTTAGGTATGCACACATGTGCTAGAGTGCAGGGCATCTATCTGTATGCCAGACGCAACACTTTGGATTAGCTACATTTCTATTGCCTAGACATAGACAAGCTCTTATCTCTCTGATATAAATATACATATGCGTGTTCTTTCTGAACAATAATTTTTGACGAAAACTGTTATAATTCAAAGGAGTTTATTTTTCCCATCAAAATAAATACTGTAACAAGAGTTCAATACCCTAACTTCAATGGTCTGAATCTTTTGTTCTTATCTATGCATGTTGAAAATCTTAGTCTTGACTATTGTTTCTTGAAAATTTGAAGCCATTTGATAATCATCAATATTTATAAAATCGTTCCACAAAAACCAGGAATCAACGCACAGCCGAATCCACTTAGGCATTTCTATTTTCAATATAATATTATAATTCTTTACCGAAAATTATTCAAATAAGTGTGGGTCGGTTTTTTCAGTGTGACACAGACAATTTTAACTATACCTATATTTACTTAAAATGTCTATGCCACAGTGAAAAAACCTACACTCCTTTAAATAATTTCCGTTTAAGCAAAATAATATTACATTTCCAGTTGAAATGGTTAACTTTTTTCAGTGTGACATAAAACTTTTTTTTCGTAAAAAATTATGATATCTTAAAAGAGTTTTGGTGGGATTTTTTCAGTGTGACATACATAATTTTGAGATATAATTTTAGCCATATATTTACTTAAAATTATTTATGTTATAAAAACTCACACAAACTCTATTAAAAACAAGAAAGGAAGCTAACTTCGGCTTACGGAAGTTTATGTACACTAGGAAAGAAATAAAAGCTTACTTACATGTTTCGTGCCAGCTAAGATTCGAACCCGGGTCCAAAGAATTCACAGACCGTCCGCTTACCACCTCAGCTACTGAGGCAACTCTAACTCTTACATCGAGAGGCTTATAAAGAAATAAGAAATCGAACCAAAATAACGAATACGTATTTTTTTCCCGGAAAAAAATGTTTTTCCGAGTAATTGTACATTTAATTTTAGCAACAATTGACAAAATGCCTGCAATTAATATTTAATGACTTCCGTTGTGTTTGTTATAAAATAACAATTAATATCGCGTTGGAAAGGTTATGTAAGCACCTTTTATAATATTAAATTTAATTTATAACGATAATGAAAATTTTAGTTTTTATAAAAAAAAATTAAGTAAAAAATATTTTTAACAAAAAAAATTTCTTATTGTTCTTCGCTTAATTCTACACTACATATATTTTTTCGGAAGGTATATTTAAGGGTACCCTGTTAAAATAAATTTTTTCCGTTTGATGATACCATTGTCGTTTTCAATGTGTGCATTTGCACAAATACTATTAGTTACACCATCGCTTTGTATGGGAGCTATAAGATATAGGGCTTCGATTTTACCCAAAATTGGTAGGGATCAATAAACCTACACGAGACACATAATCTGTTAGATTGGTTAAGACACCTTGAAAAACAAAAAAGTTTTTCCTACTAAATGTTAATAAACCGATCGTTCCTAGGGCAGCCATAATAGAAGAGCTATAATTTTTTTACAGTATACTTAGAATATTTTTCTAGATTTTGGTGTGCATTTCATAACGATATGACCACTAGAAGTATTTTTGGCCGCGTCCCCATACAAGCCCGACCACTGTGCAACAGCGGCCCAACAACTGCGGCCCAACCTAGCGCGCAGCCGCTAGACCAAAACGAAGAGCAGGACATACCGAGAGACGCGTGCCATATGATCGTGGCAGCGCTCGCGGCAGAATTAGGTCACGGGCGAGCCGCCAAATGGCAGCGTCGGCTCTCAGTTAGTGACTAGCGAAATAAACAGACTTTAAATACAAAGAGGAACATAGAAGACCACGAGAAAACTACGAGGACATCATCGAGGACAAGGATTGCAAGTCCGCCGTCGCCAAGGATCACCGAGGATGAGGGGTGAGCGTGGCCCAGGTCCCAAATTATAGCGTGGCCATAGTGTGTGTGTGTATAGGGAAAAATAGACTGGGAATCAACCACGGAACAATAAAATTAAGTAAAATTAAGCATCGAACCCCGCTATTTTATTTCCCCGCTCGCTACCCTCACCACGCAACTCCGCTCCTCCCCTCCCGCTCGAACCGCTGCCGTTGAAGTTATTCCGGGCGCGAACCCTGGCAGGGCGGGAACAAGAACGCCTCGCCGCTGGAGTACTTCCGGGCTCCGGAGTGGGCGGTGGCTGTTGGAAATATTCCACGACGCCAGGAATAGACCAGGCGTGGCCCGGACGGTGGTAGCTGGAATTATTCCGGGCCGCCTGTCCCGTCTTTCGGGTTCGCTCCGCCGTTGGAAGTATTCCAGGCGCGGGCACAGAGCCGTGGCCGTTGGAATTATTCCAAGTCACGTGCTCAGCCTTGGGGCGCCCCGCCGTTGGAATTATTCCGGAACACTTCCGAGCCGTCCGTCCCGTCTCTAGGGAAGGGTTCCCGCAGCGGAATATCCCGGCAATAGTTTCACCCCGCACAGGGCCCCTTTCGTCCGCCCCAAATGCCCCTCTCCAAAAATCGTTGCAAAAGCGTGGCTCACTTAATGCTCCTGTTGTTCCAAAAATAAATATTTTCTGGAAGGGACCCTGGGCCGCTGAGGTTCATCTCGGCCAGTGGCATCGTTACAGAATGGCGACCGAACAGAGGAGCCAGGACATAACGGACATTCATCTAGGTGAATTAAAGCCCCACCAGCCATAAATCCGAGGTTTCTTCTTTTGAAATCGGCCAGAAATTTGAAGCCACGTGTCCTGCCATAACGTTGCCGTACAGTTAACCCCGAGCGGAAAAAAGGTACAGACCGCCAAGGCTTGAGCTGATGAAGTCTGAGAAGCTCGAAAATGCAGGCCTCACTGTTCATTATTTATGTTTGAATTATTACGTATTATTTACATTACCGTTACGTTATTTACATTTTATATGCATTTACATTTTACCTTATACTGCTTACTAAGTCTTTTCATACAATCGTATTATTAGCTCTAATTGTTCACTGAATATATCTTTCGCGTATATTACCATTGTTTTCTTGATAATGGATAGGATATATCTATATTTGTTAAAACTATATTTGTAGTCTACATAAACTTGCACCATCTTTTTTTGGACTTTTTAACTGCATAAATATTGCGAACTTGAAAAAGAACTAACAAGTATAATGTTTGAATCCAGAATGCCGTGGCCAAATAGAGGTTAACCTTTCAAGGGATTTCTGATTAAATTCGGTCGATTCAGATATCAAGGTAAGGTGGGCGTTTCTCGCAGCTATGCGAATACCAGTAGGAAGGTTCTCCGTTGCCGAATACTTTTTGTTTCCTTCTAGCGCCTTTTCTTCATTATGCTGACGAGGATAGTAGAGGCTATATCCCTTGATTTTAATTTTTTTTAAGTACGCGAATTTAATTTTTTAAATAATTATTGCTAACGCAGGAGAGCATAGCTAAGCAGCACTCCCCCAAGCCGGAAATGCAAGTGCGTACTCTGCCTTAGTTAAGCCACCATCCGCTCTCTTGATCACAATGGCAACGTGATATGTTACAACATATATACACCTAAGTGAGGTGCTCGCCTTGGTGACTAGGAGGGAGGACAAGCAGCTGTCAAAGCTGGGGAGCTGCGTTTCCAATGTTCGCCGAACCAACAACGGCAAAGCCCCAACAGATCGAACATCTCTGGAGGGGATTGTCAGCGTGCTGTTCCCAACGGAACGACAGGTCGTGGACTCTCCTGGCATAGAGGCTGGTGACGTCCACTGGGTCACGGAAGCTAAGGTCCTTCAGGCCGGAAGGAAGCTCAAGCCGAAGAAAGCACCTGGACCGGACGCGATCCCCAACAGAGCGAAGAAGCTGACGCTATCGCTGCTGCCGGACATCATGGGCAAGGTTTTTGAGAGGGTGATCTCAACGAAGCTGAGCGGAGCAATCGAAGTGACCTATCCCCTGAGCAATATGGCTTCACCAAGGGAAATTTACGCTGGACGCCATCTCAAGGGTCGTGGAGATGGCAGAGGAGCCCATTGCAGGATCTATATGGAAAGGAGGGTCGAAGTCCTAATGTCTGGTGGTCACCCTGTACATCAAAAACGCGTTCAACACGGCAGACTGGGGCAGACCGATGGAGTCCCTTAGGAGCTTCAATATCCCGGGATACCTGCTGAGCAACAGAGTGCTCCTGCTGGATACGAGTCTGGGTTCCAGAGCACACCAAGTCTCAGCCGGCGTCCCGCAGGGCTTCGTTCTGGGACCTCTGCTCAGAAATGCCATGTACGACGGAGTCCTAAGATTGCGGATGCGAGCCAACACGAACCTAGTGGGCTTTGCCGACGACGTGGCCATAGTTGTGGTAGCAAAGGAGCTGGCTGCAGCGGAGACCCGCGCCAACGCGGCCATAGAGGTCGTAGATTCGTGGCTGGCGGTCACGGGATTGGAGCTGGCGGCACACAAAACAGAAGTTGTCGTGATCTCAAGCCGGAAGGTGGTGGAAACGGCCAGTGTGCGGATCGGAGGTACCACAATACAGTCGCAACAGGCCATTAAGTACTTTGGTATCCTCATCGACACGCGTCTGTCATTTAAGGAGCATCTGGAGTACGTCCATAAGAAGGCCAGCGGAACTGCATGTTCGCTATCCAGGATGCTGCTGAACACGAGAGAGCCTAAGCAGGCGACGAGTAGGCTGCTATCTTCTGTGGTAACCTCTCAGATCTTGTACGCCGCGCCGGTGTGGTCGGAAGCCGCGAAAGTAAGGAGTTACATGCGAGGAGTGGAGGTGACGCGGCGCTGCGAAAGACGCGGCGCTGGTCATCGCTGTACAAGTCCCGCTTTCCGAACTGTTGAGGGAGAAAGACGAAATAGCCGTAAGCAGGGAGACAGAGGAGCTATCCAAGGACGAGCTCAAGGCGGAAGCCAGGAGGAGAAGTTGGGACTCTTCATCTTAGGGCCGCTGGAGACACTCCCTTATCCCGGACTTAACACGCTGGGTGGAAAGGCCACATGGACAGGTGGACTTCTACCTCAGTCAGGAGCTCAATGGTCATGGCTGCTTCCGGCAGTATCTGAAGCGATTCGGCCATGAGTCGGAGGACTGGTGCCCCGAGTGTGGCACGGTCATAGTCGAGGATGCGCAGCACGTGCTCTTCGAGTGCCGGTTCGGCCTTGAACGCCGGGATCTGGAGTCAGTAGCCGGGTGCACTATCACCGCGGGAAGCCTGGTGCCAAGGATACTAGACGACCGGATGGTGTGGGAGGCGGCAGCGACTTGCGCTGAGCACGTAACGAAGACGCTGAGGGAGCAACTGGAGTAAGGGTCTACGCGCACGCGTTGCAATGCCAGGCAGCGATACCACGTAGTGCGCACCTTTGTCCTACTTCCGTATCCGTCATATATCACTAGTTGAAGCTTTGTAAATTGTCATTAGAGTAAGGAATTTTTAAGTGTCTGTAGTGTAATGTAATAGGTAGGGTAGAAATAATATTGAATGCAAAAAGAAACCTACGTCGATACTCTTGAAAAAAAAATCATCTCTCCGCTTGTGGTCGCGCCGCCATCAGGGCGGGGACCAAAATATACTGGCCCACTTCGGCATTGCTTATGAGGAGGCTTAGATGCCTGGCAGATAGTGCATAAACTATAGCCTTTTCTTGTCGCAACTAGCACTTGGAACTTGGTGGACGGTTGGGTTGGTTTGGGTGGGTGAGTGAGGGTCTGAAGACACAGCGACAGCCTCTGATGCATGAGTAAAAGCTTGGTTTGAGGTTTAACTCTTACTGATTTTATTAATGAAACTTAACAGTATATCTAGGTTAAAAAGATGCTTATGCTAACAGAAATAACGTATAAGAAATAATGTGGGTTACTGTGAATGTGTGTCATTGCTAGCAACTGAGACCATTCCATTTCCTCGTATCAGCAGACTATGCATATTAGCTTGACCTGGTAATTGATACTTTATTTACGATAAATGCATGTTGCTGCGAAACTTTTAAAAAGTGAAATCCCTAGTCCTTGACCACCAAGGATATACAGATCCTGCCCACCACTACGATAAATCCCGCGATAACATCCTCGAGTCGAATTAAAAGCAGCAAAGCCCTCTGGCCAGTTAATTTAAATAAATAATTGGAAGCATTTCGGGAAAATTAAAATCTAGAATTACACCAAACAATTTTTGACAATCGCGACCCATTCGCAAAATTTTCATTTTTCTTGCATTCAGTCTTGCCGAACATTTAAGCCAGGATATTTCTCAACGGAATGCCGGAATCCACGCATAATATTCTGCTGGAACCGCGGACAACGAGGACAACGGATTATCGATTGCTGTCGACGTCAGGTTTCGGGAAACGGGAACGGGCCTCGTGTGACCAGGAATCACCCGAGGAACCCAACCAGCCCAAGCAACCACTAGGAGGATCCCTCCACCAACACCAGGGGCGCATCCGAGCCGCCATTACTATGGAAGGACGAGGATTCGTGGCCACCCTGGACACGGGAGTTACCCACAGCTTTATCAGCGAGGACCTGGCCAAGAAACAAACGGAACATGAGGGACATTCTGACGCAGGTCAAACTGGCCGATGGCACCTGTTGGGAGCTGACGCGGACACTAGCTACCAATATCCACCTCGGGAATCGTCGCACGCCTACTATCCTACTAGTGATGACTGACGTTCTGGACGACGTGCTCCTCGGGATGGATTTCCTGTGAGGGATCGGAGCCACCATCCAGTGTGGGGGACAGGCTTGACAGACTTAATGCTGGATGAACACAACAAGCCACCCTGGGCACGGACGCGGATCACTCCTGCCAGGGCGGGAGACACCACGGAGGCCAGCCAGCGCCCCAATCATCGTGGAGAATCCGGCACGCTTACCGAGGAGGGGCCGACTGCCACGCATCGAGGTCATTCTACAGAGCTACTCTCTACATATCGAGAGCCAACAACTGAATCACACTCCAATCATCGAGGAAAACCGACGGAGTAACATTCCGCGTAACAAGGACAATCAGGCACGGTAACACCGAAGGGGCCGACTGCCACGCATCGAGGAGATTCTACAGAGCCACGCAGCGAGGACATTCAACGGAGGCACATTCCAATCATCGAGGATAATCAGGCACGGTAACCCAGGAGGGGCCGACTGCCACGCAATCGCCCACGGCGACGAGCCGGTCGCCCAGCTGGAGCCATGTTTTGCCCGTAGCCGACGCCACAGCCGCGGAACCCAATATGCACCTCCAAGAAGCGTGTCCGTTTTCAGGATCACGTCGAGGAAGCGCCGGAGCAAAACCCGCCCCTATGCGGAACCGTCAATTCGGTGAGCCACCCCGCCGAGGAGCTGAAGCTCGAAGTTATGTTGGTAAAAATCCTAAAAATGGTGTAATTAATGAACAAACCTTTACGAACTTCACACCCTTTATTTAAAATTGCTAATAAATTATTTATTAATTACGCTAATTGTTGTAGAGTAATTAATAAATAATTTATTAAAAAAATTGTAATAAAATTTGTTGGATAATTTAATAATTTATTTAAAGATAAAAATTTTCTAAAAAAAATTATTTTGATTTAAAATTGATTCTATTTCATTGTACCCTTGCAGGGTATTATAATTTCAGTAAGAAGTTTGCAACGCAGTGAAGGAAACATCTCCGACCCTATAAAGTATATATATTCTTGATCAAGATCAACAGCCGAGTCGATCTAGCCATGTCCGTCTGTCCGTCAGTCCTTCTGTCCGTATATCAGTTTCTACGCAAACTAGTCCCTCAGTTTTAAACCTATCTGAATGAAACTTTGCAGTTAGTCTTCTATATACCCTCACTCGTACATATGTCGGAACGGGGCTATATCATATATAGCTGCCATAGGAACGATCGGTAAAATTTCTATATATTTTCACCAATTTTGATATATGCCCATTATTCATTATTCCAGAGATTCGATTTAAATTTCAAGAAAATCATCAAATTTGAGATTCGGGCAATAATTATTATTTTTTAATTTCGTTTTTAATTTTATTGTTCAACTACAATCTGCAATGGTATATAAACTTTAGCGAGCCGAAGTTTGCTTCCTTTCTTGTTTTTTTATTAAAAATAAAGAAGTAGAATTTTTATCAATTAAAAATGAAATAATAAATAAAATAAATATAATGATTCCTGAAAATATAGTTAATTTAATAGATAAATTAAATATTTCATTAGAAGCTAGTGAGGTTACATAAATAAATAACACTAATATTCCCCCTAAAAAAATTAAAAATAAAATATAAGAATATCAAAAACTTTTAGTTATTAAAACTGAAATTAAACAAACAAAAATTGTTTGAATCAATAAAGTTAAACCTATAGCTAATGGATGAATTATATTTAGGAAAATAATTGAAGTTGTTAAAATTAAAGAATATAATATTAATTGAATAATTTCAAGAGGTAGTTTATTTTAAAATATTAATTTTGGGGATTAATGAAAAAGAAATTTCTTTTCTCTTGAAGTTTTAAAAGAAAAAATCTTATTTTTGATTTACAAGACCAATGTTTTTATTAAACTATTAAAACTAATGATTATAATTTTATATTGAAGTTTACCTATAATTTTATTTATTTTAGGTTTATTTTGTTTTGTTTCTAATCGAAAACATTTGCTTTCTATACTTTTAAGTTTAGAATTTATTGTTTTAATATTATTTTTTATATTATTTATTTATTTAAATATATTAAATTATGAAACTTATTTTAGAATAATATTTTTAACATTTAGAGTATGTGAAGGAGCTTTAGGTCTATCTATTCTTGTATCAATAATTCGAACACATGGAAATGATTATTTTCAATCATTCAGAATTATATAATGTTAAAAATTATTTTTTTTTTATTATTTTTATTGCCAGTGTGTTTTATTAATAATATATATTGAATGGTACAAATTATATTATTTTTTGTTGGATTTATNTTCAGTCGCAGCAGTATATAGTCATAAGTAAGAATATCTCCAAACACGACACACATTATGTAACAACTCTTCAGTCACAGTGACCTGCATTTGTCGTAAATAAAGTATCATTTACCAGGTCAAGCGAACGTGCATGGTCAACTGAGACGAGGAAATGAACTCGGGCGATGGTCTCAGTTCGCGACATTAACCCACATTCACAAGTAACCGCACACTATTTCTTATACGTTATTTCTGTTAGCATAAGCATTTGTGTACCTATATATATTGTTAAGTTTCATTAATAAAGTCAGTAAGAGTTCTACCTCAATCAGAGCTTTTATTCATGCTGTTCTTTTAAGAACAACTTATGCACCCAAACCCCTCACACAAGTCCACCTAGTTTCAAGTGCTAGTTGCGACAACAAACAGGCAAATAGTTTATGCACTATTTGCCAGGCATCTAAGCCTTCTTACACTCAACATTTTGGTGACCCCGACGAACACGCTAGCCGTGGACGTCAACATAGGGAAATTTCCGCTACTCATAGGAACCTCCCGCAGGATAATCCGTAATTCTTGGGATTTTCCTAATTT
>VNJQ01007417.1:0-11322 GCA_008042515.1 Drosophila truncata
GCCGATTCTAACTGTACACTGTATGTATGTATGTTGGTATATGCGAATACCGTGCGAATCTATGCGAAAAGTGTTTGTGTGTGTGGCCCTGCAGCGACACGTGCATGGTATATTTAATAATTGCTTAACTTTAACACACGTTCACGATCACGTCGGGGTCACCAAATGATTAGAGGAGGTATTAATTTATGCCACCTTTTTTGCGAATGTTAAACGAAAGAGAATTATGCGGTGTCGGAACGGTGTTAAAAGAAAAGCCGAAAATGTGGTTCGATGCGTTTATTGTGGTAGCGAAAGCGAACGAACTGTTTTGTACCAGCGATCAAAAGCGAATAATAATGATGAGAGTGAGTAGATCCGAGAGAACAGCGAGCGCAGTCGCTTATCTCGGCTTATCTTATGCAGAATAGATAATTAGGAAGCTTTTGTTTACATTGTTGTTGTCAGTGATGCTGACCGAATGGAAAACAAAAAATAGTTTTAAATGATTTTAAATTGATTCCTGCGGCTGCTCCCGACACTGCCATATAACTGATTGATCGGAAATGGTATTACTTCGGTGTTTTTAGAGTTAGAGAATTCAGATTTTGTACGAATGCTATTGTTGGCAACATAATACGACATGCTAAATTTCATAAGGATCGGCCCACTATATCCTATAGCTGCCATATAACTGATTGATCGGAAATGCTATAACTTCGGCGATTTTAAAGTTATAGAGATCAAATTTAGTAAGAATGCTATTTTTGGCAAAATACTACGACAAACCAAATTTTATCAGGATCGGCCGACTATAAGATATAGCTATAGATATAATAATATAACTGAAAAATCGAAAATTGCCCATCTTTTGTGTTTTTGAAGAATATTCTGCAAGGGTATATAAACTTCGGCGCCGCCCGAAGTTAGCTTTCCTTTCTTGTTATTTTTACATTATACATACTTAAAAAATAACTTTAAATATTTATACATAGGTTGACTCGTCGAAACATCCTCAAGCCTGTTGAATTCTCAGTCTTGCGTTTCTTCCTGCAATGGAAATTATTAATTGAGTAAAAATACCTACTTACCCTTAAATTTTTAATTTTGTACGGCACGTTAATGAATTGTTGATGACAGAGGTCTATTGATCACTTGTGGTACTGCAAAGTTCTTTCAAGTACAACAGGGCTCGGCGCCATCACAATCACAAGCCAAAGTTGCATATGTGTGAGTGGGTAAAAGAACGGAAACGACTTCGTCAGTTCCGTTATCAGCAACTGATTTAATTTTCTGTCCAGATATGAGAAAATAATATATCTTGCATTTGGTTTTCTATGCAAAACCAATAGCTATTACTATAAAAATAGCTATTTTCCGCTAAAAGTGGCTGGATATAGGCAGAGCAATATAATCTGACAGCCCTAATGCTTTGAGCGGCTGAGCCGAAGACATTTGCCGAGGCCACACGAAGTCTTCATGCTGTCTGTTTTCTGGCAGCGCTGCCGGCAGAGGCTCTGCCAGACCCATGGGTTTGCGACGCGCCGAGCCCCGAAGTACAATCACACACATACATATTGAAGTATTTAAAAACACCACAGTAATCGCGTACTCACACCGGCTCACATACTTCTGTTGACGGTACACAGATCGGTTTACCATCCTACATTCCATTTTTTAATCGACAGTACTCAGAACGGATTACCATCTCACATTCCTTTTTCTGTTGACTGTACTTAGATCGGTTCACCATCCTACATTCCATTTTTAATCGATAGAACTCAGATCAAAATTTTAACTTTTTAACGGTACTCAGATCAAATAATATTATCAGCATATCCTTGCAATCTCTAAAAACAATAACAGTAACTAAATTGATGACCCATATCGGTCTCTTATTTTTGAAAATTCTTCCAATTCTCAAATTTTGTTAGATTTTTCTGCTCCGCGCTTAATCTACAAGAAATATAATTATGTCTGAAGGCGCGAGTGGACAGCAGCTAACTCCTAAATAGGCGAGTCAGAAAAAAGAAGGGAAACAGTTAGCGCCTTCAAAAGATGGAGGCCCGAAGAGGGAGAGGCCGGACCCTCAGGGAATTTACAATCAAAAACCAAAAGCCCCTTGGAAATTTCTATGCTCGAGTTCATAGCAACTAGCGACCGGCTTAGTAAATTCGAAAGTCAAATTTTTGCGGCATCCATGTCCGATCCCTCTTCTTTTATCTTAAAGATCCTTTTGGATCAAGTCCAGTCGTTATGAGAAAATGTTGAAAGAAGTATGAAGTAGTTTCGAGAGCAGCCCTTCAAGAAAGAAGTGGTGGGAATCTTCCGATGCTTCAGAACAAACATAAGCACTGTTACGCTGTTTACGAAAGGTGCGCTTTCAAGTTGACTGAAGAAATTGAACGTATGTCCAACGCCAATTCACAAACATTATCAAATCCCCCCGTTGACATGTTCCCCAGGGGTTGCCGTCTTCCACCATGCGACACAGAAATTTTTGACGGAGATTATCTACGCTGGCCGACCTTTCGGCTATTTATGTGAATTATTCCCGGCTGACTCCAGTAGAAAAATTATTCCACTGTATCGCCGAAACAAGCGGCGAAGCTCACGCCATTGTGGCCAAGTCGCAGCTCACCAATGTTGGTTTCCAGTCCGCATGGTCGGCACTTCAAGATCGATTTGAAACAAGCGACTTTTAGTAAACAGTCAACTTAAAATTCTGTTCAGTCTTCCAATAATAATAAGTGAGTCAGGCACAGCTTTAAAGGGTCTGCAAAGCACTGTTCAAGGATGTTTGATAGCCCTTGAACATTTACAGGTCTCTACGGAGAATTGGGATTGCCTGTTAATTTTTATGTGCTCGTCCAAGTTGCCTAAGCTCACCCTCTCACCCTATGAACAACAAATCAGAAATTCCTGCGTTGGAGGAAATTAACTCTTTCCTCGAAGAGAGATATCGCTCTTTAGAAGCGATTGAAGATGTTCGACCCTCCATTTCCGGCCTGCAACAGTCGAGGGACCACAGGAGTGCACTGCCGAGAAGAGTAAATTCATTTGAGACTCAAGTCGGACCACGGGCACGCTCCTGTGACCTCTGCACCAAAGAGCCACATCCAGTTCGGCTTTGCCCTCGATTCCGCCTCAGCCACAAAGAGCATCTTACATCAAACAGAAGCACAAGCAGACATAACTGTTTTACATGCAAAGGACACAACACGTTGCTCCATAAAGACAATCCGTCTAATTATGTCAGCGCAGCGCAGGTCCACAATACCGACCCGCCCATTCCTAGCACTTAAGTCACCAGGGAGAGAACTTTCCAGCGCGCGCCTTGATAGAGTCAGGCTCCAAAGGCTCCTTTATTTCCGAAAGCCTGCTCGGGAGTCTCAAAAAAAATGTGTCATTTTCAAATGGGCACTCCAAAATCGACAAAACGGCTTTGGTGCTGCCTAATTTGGCCGGGAATCTGCCGACGAGCATTATTAATCTCAGCATTCTCAGAAAACTTCCAAATATACCATTGGCGGATCCACTATTTCTCCAACCCTCCCAAATTGATCTTCTACTAGGTGCGGATATTTATCCGCCTGTCCTCCTGTCAGGTTCAAAGTCAAACTTATGCGGGTCATTTCTACGGCAGGAAACTGTTTTTGGTTGGATTGTAACGGGCCCCATTCCCACTGCCACTAGTATGATCTCCTCCTTTACCACAAAGATATCCATCGAATCCGAACCTACCATGGAAACGCTTCACACAAAATTTTGGGAGGTAGAGGATCTTACAGGTAGAGTGGTGAAGGTGGTGAAGTCTGACAAATTGTGCGAAGAGAACTTCGTTCGTACAACTACCAGATTCCCTAAGGGAAGGTATGTAGTATCTCTACCCTTCAATGAGGAACACATCAATTTTGGACATTCACTTTCATCTCATATAATTTCACATTATATGTACGTCGATGATGTGCTAGCAGGAGCTCATGCAATGGATGAAGCAATTTTAGCCATCCAGGAGTTGCGAGCAGCCCTGAGTTCAGCTGGATTCCCCCTCCGAAAGTGGACATCAAATGAGCGAGAACTCCTGGCAGCACATCCTTCAGATCACCTACTTGTCCCAATTGAGTTCACTATAAATGTGAGTTATTCCAAATGCGACGTCCTGTCGCAAATCGCAAGACTTTTTGATCCTTCTGGATGGCTGTCTCCACTTGTCGTTCAGGCCAAAATCCTAATGCAGGACATGGCATCATTTCCTCAAATCTTCTCGCTGCAAAAAATAAGGTCGCACCGGTCAAAACCGTCTCGCTCTTGCGTCTAGAGCTGTGTGGTGCCGTTCTTCTTGCAGACTTATGGACAGCAATTCTTCCTCATATTCCGTTCGGCTGTGTAGAGTCCTTTCTGTGGACTGATTCCACTATTGCTTGGTTGAACAAGCCACCATGCCAATGGACTACCTTCGTCTAAAATCAATTCAAATACGGACACCAGCCAATGGTCTCATGTGCGTTCTGAGCACAACCCGGCAGAACTGGCCAGTCGTGGAGTGACGGCTGAAGAGCTAGTTAGCTGGCCTTCTGGCTTGTGTCCCATGAGGCAGAGTCGGATCTCGATATTGAAAGAAGATGTGTACGGTGCCACTTAGCGTGCCCAGTTTGGGACCTTCTGAATCGCTTCTCAAATTTCAATCGCATGCTTCGAGTCATGGCTTTTGTGCAGCGGGTTATCAACCGCTGCAGACGAATCTCCACGTCCTATCCTTCTGACCTAAGTACTGAAAAGCTTGCAAAGATTCAACTAGTGCTCATAAGACAGACACAACGTGCCGACTATCCTAAGGAATATAAACTCCTCCAATCCCAGAAGCAGCTTCCAGCGTCCAGTCGTATCCTCAACCTCAATCCCTTCCTAGATTAAGAGGGCGCCATGACATCATGCGGTCGTTTGACTGCATCTGAGTCGTTATCCTACGATGAACGTGATCCTATCCTGTTGGCGTATCACTCCAAGTTAGCCGAGCTCCTGGTAGTTTTCACGCACCATATTTCTCAACACGGAGGTAATCAGCTGATGGTTTGTCTTATCCGGACGAGATTTTGGATTCCGAAGCTGCGAAACCTCAGCAAACGAGTGACCACGACCTGCAAGGTGTGTCTTATTCACCGAAAAAAGGTGCGAGACTAATTGATGGGCAGATTACCTAAGTCCAGAAGTACTATTTCGCGACCATTCACGCATACAGGGTTCGACTTTGCCGGACCGTTCGATGTGAAAAGTTACTCAGGTCGCGCGTGTCGAATCATCAAAGGCTATGTGTGCGCCTTCGTATGCTTTAGTACAAAGGCCATCCATTTAGAAGCCACCTCTGACCTAACCACTGAGAAATTTCTCTGAGCCTTCTTAAGGTTCGCGGCCAGAAGAGGATGTCCTCTCCATCTCTACTCCGACAATGGAAAGAAATTTGTGGGTGCGGAGAAAGGCCTGACTAAGGGCTTCCTCACTACACTCAGAGACCAAATTACCTCGTCGTTTAGCCACCAGATCCTATCCTGGCATTTCAATCCTCCAGGCGCCCCTCACATGGGAGGCCTTTGGGAAGCAGGAGTCAAGAATTTTAAGACTCATTTCTACAAGACGACAGGCAACTTCAAATATACCTTTGAAGAGCTATCCACTCGTCTTTGTCGAATAGAGGCCTGTCTCAACTCCAGGCCAATTTCAGCGATGACAGAGGATCCAAGCGATATCCTCTCGCTAACTCCTGGGCATTTTTTGTTTGGCGGCCCTCTACTTGTACCTGCCGAACCTCCCATAACCGGTGAACCGAGTTCTATCCTGAACCGGTGGCAGCGACTCAAGTCTCTTAGCCAACTCTTTGCAGCGAGATGGAAATATGAATACTTCAAGGAGTTCCAGAAGAGGAGCAAATGGCAACTTCCAACCCGAAGTCTTTCCGAAGGCGACATGGTCATCGACAAACAAGACAACGTGCCATCGTACGAGTGAAAGCTAGGACGCATTCAAGGGGTCTATCCTGGCTCCGACAACAACGTTCGCGTGGTAGAAGTCCGCACGGCCCGAGGTGTCCTCAAAAGGCCGATTTCCAAATTAGTCTTCCTTCCCGCAGACAAACATGTCCAAAGTCTTTGCGTTTAGTGTCCACGACTGTAAAAACATAACAACTAATCCATTTCTTTTTTCTTTACCCTCCAGCCTCTTTCTCCTTTTTGTTTTATTTTCAATCTTGCTTCGCCATGCCGTCTCACCGAAACCATCGCAATAAACTAGCCGACAGATATTCTCGAGGAACTCCATCATTCCGATGCTGAGTCTGTCAGGAGATTCATCCTCTCAGAACATGTTCGCGGTTCCTGCGGCTAGATGCAGATCGGCGGCTCCGGGCAGTACTCATAAATAAGTATTGCCCCAACTGCCTTGCGCACCAACATTCCGGACAGAGCCGAAGATCAATGTCGAGTAACCACGACTTTCTGCAATGCTGGTCCACACCTCAACGGGTGTTCTGCCTACAGGCAGGGAAAGAAAGAATTCAATGACCCATACGGAACTAAAACTTTATATATTTTATTAGTTCGTCCTATTTTACAATATAGATCTTGCGTTTGGAGCCCTCAGTATGGGGTCCACAGTAATCGCATTGAATCAGTTCAAAAGAACTTTTTGCTTTTCGCTTAACGCGGATTATACTGGGATGCTGAACAGAGATTACCCTCCTATCATAGTAGACTTGCTCTAATTAACTTACCCTCCTTAGCCAATTGTAGAATTAAACTAAGCATTACTTTTATTTATAACCTTATTCACGGCGACGTGGAAAGTACTGACTTGTTAGGTCAGCTTAATTTCCACGTACCGAGTAGAAACACTAGATCCCATATACCACTAGTTTTGGGCCATTAGAGAACTTCCTTTGAACTGCGTGAACCCCTTAGAGTACTGTGTGCAAGTTATAATGATTTGTACTCAATAATCTCACATGTAGATAGTTTTCCTAAACTAAAAACTTGAATTCTAACCCACTTAGTACGCATGCAGCACGCCAATAGTTTATTACCCAGCAATTAGTTTCTGGAACTATTGGACACTTCTCCCCGCTTCCAGGCGATCTGGAACCAGTTACGGTAGTAGATCTCGCCAACCTCATAGTGAACAAGGCCATCATGACTTAACCGATGACAAAGGACGGGACCAAAAATAATCTGTGACCTTCGTGGTAAGCTGGTTTATAAATCAGCTGGAAAATTCGATGAAAAACACGACACACCGAAACCGGCTAAGTCTCCCATTTTTCACGAGCTGAACCTAAAAAAGCTCCACCACATCGGGACCCTTAGAAAAGAACCTTCCCCGTGGTTTCCTCCTCAGCTACTCCTTCGCTCTGCTCGCCTCCTTTCCACCTTGCTCAACTGTTTAGATCACCACTATATAACCATTTGAAGACCAAAATACACGTCAAATGAGGAGCTGACGTAAAAGCAGCGGGTAACCAGAATGGCGACTACTTAAAAAAGAAAGATGTTACTGCACCCAGTTCCCATAAAGACAAATTTTCGAGTTGCATGCAAGGACTTCAACATCGCTGTATTCCTCGAAAGTAAATAATTCTGACGTGAGAGCGGAGTTAACCGCTATGAGGACCCCACCCTCGCGCCTGACAGGCCGATCTAGCCGATAAATCGTGAACGCAGCTGGAAAAACTTCGGAGCTTAGAATCTACGGCTTTAACCAGGTTTCTGTGAACACAATAACATGGGAGGCGAATGCAAAACTATAAGAATACAATTTCGGCAGCTTACTACGTAAGCCTCTTGCATTCTGATAGAAAACTAACAGAGAGGTATTTAGGTTTTTGGGACAGAGTTGGAGGACGTAGAGGGCGAAGTGGTCAGATCGGGCTTGGGTAGAGTTATTCCAAAAGGCCGTTTCTTTTTCTTAGCTTCATATTCGTTGACAACTACATACTCTGGTCAGAATTTGGTAGAGCATATAGTGCCAAAGAATTCATTTGGGATATTTATTTTGAAAGATGAAATTTCCCTAGCGTAAGAAAATTTAAATGTTTCCACTTTTCCACCTCGCATAAAGGCAATGACATCTTCCGATGTTTGACCAGGGAAGTATTTTTCGTGCCATTATCGGCCGGTATACCCTGGGGGGTTAAATAGACGGGCTATGGGGGGTCAAAATTTGTGATCCCCTAGGTGTGGAAGCGGATATTACCGGGGGAACGGTCAGTCCCACGGCACATTCGGATACCGAATCTTTTCAAACACTCGATCTCAGAATTCTGGGAGTTAATTCTAAGATCGAGGGCTGTGCCGAGGGAGGCTGTTGCTGACCAGTTGCAGTTTTTTGCGCCTTGGAGACTCATTTAATAGCGTGAGGCTATTAAATTGCTTGCCAAGCGCTAAGAACATGTTATGAGTTTTAACACCTCCTTAAAACCGCCGCATGAAAGACAACATTTCCCTTTCAACGTCGCGACAGGCTTCGCAACAGTAACGTAAGCCGATATTTTTCCTCACATCATCAACCGTCCGGCCGGCAACCCCAATGCACTTTGCATGCTAAATGTTGTCGCACAACCAGCAGCCGATGGTGAGATCACTAGATGAAATTACCTTTTTGCAGGTTTTAGCGAGGCAGACGATATTCGACATTGTAAAGACTTACCACTGTACTTGTTACGTTAATAAGAGGGAGCGACAGATAAGATAAAAGTGCAGCTGCACAGAGAGAGTTAGAGAGTGGGAGAGCGTGAGAGCAGGAGAGCGTGGGAGTAAGTAAGCTTAGGAACGTTTAGTTGTCGCGACGGCACAACAACGGTTAAACGGGAAAGGCACAAAGAGGAATGCAAAAATGCACTACTATATCATATAGCTGCAAATGGAAAATTTGTCTGTTTTCAATATATCTTCATTTAATTTGGGACAAGGAATTTCGGTTTTACCCATTTAGTTACCATAGGAATAATAAGGAAATTAATAAAAACAAAAAAGGAAACTAATTTAGGCACGCCTAGGTTATATACCGTTGCAGTTTACAATTGTATCATTAAGATTTAATCGAATTTGATCAAATGAAATTAAAAATGATGAGGAGTTATATAAAGCATTTATACATATCAAAGGAATCCGGTTAATACATTTACACAGTCATATTATTTATTTTATTTGTTGCTTTACAGTTAAAGTTTAACATTCACAGTTTTGAATTTTCCTTAACATATAATTTTTTTCTATGGCAGCTATATGGTGTAATCATCCGATTACAAATATACTAAAATAATAATAAATCTAAAAAATATCTTTAAAAAATGCGAAATTATAGTTTGTTTCCCGATAATATCTATGTCAGCTATAAGATATCGCAGTCCGATTTTCATAAAATTGAAATGGAAATTTTGGAATAATATAAAATGGGCGACTACTATGTATGTATATCCAATAGCTGTCATTGAAACAATCAAAAAAATAATTGAAAAATATCATATCTTCTCTGTTTTTCACCATATTTTCATAAAATTTAAGATCTTGCAAATTTTGATTATTTCAAAATTTTGGTTTAAATTTAATACAAATCGGATTACTATATTTAACATATTTTCTTTAAATTTGAAAATTAAGATCAAAAGAGATTTCATTCAGATAGCACCACAACTTAGAGACCCATGTGACGGTTTTTAAAAATCAAATCAATTTTTTTTCACAAATCGCTTTTTTAAAGAATGCCCTTCTGAGCAGTTTGTTCCTGCAATGTTTATTTCTTTTGCGTTTCTTTCGAAACGACGTTTTTCCAATTGGTCCACACGAGTTCTACAAAACTACTTGACCAATTTTGTTAAACCTTATAGGATGTTTTCAGTATACATTAGGACATCGCCGAAACTAGAATATTTTGGATCGCTCAGGTAGTTTTTTTACTCTACAAAATAGGCAAAAAAAATTTTCCATCATCATACATCCAGTTATAATTTAAATTTTAAATTTAAATATAATATAAATATAAATTAAATTTTAAATATAACATAAATAATTTAATATAAATTTAAAATCGGCCAACGCATTTTGCCAGAATTGAGTGGACCATGACCATATCTTTTTTTTATTGAAGTAACACCCAGGGTCTCGAAAAGTAAAAAATATTTAAACTTTAAAGAAATTAAAAGAAATAATTCTTAATTTAGTCTTAAGCGCTCTTCAAGAGAACACCATTAAATACGTTACAAAAAAAACGACCGTATCATTGGTCAACCTTACGTAGAAACTGACTTCTTAACCTCGTTTGCATACCTCTGTCTAAAATTATAATACCTGCAAGGGTATTATACGATGGAACAGTAAAAAATATTTAAACTTTAAAGAAATTAAAAGAAATAATTCTTAATTTAGTCTTAAGCGCTCTTCAAGAGAACACCATTAAATACGTTACAAAAAAAACGACCGTATCATTGGTCAACCTTACGTAGAAACTGACTTCTTAACCTCGTTTGCATACCTCTGTCTAAAATTATAATACCTGCAAGGGTATTATACGATGGAACAGTAAAAAATATTTAAACTTTAAAGAAATTAAAAGAAATAATTCTTAATTTAGTCTTAAGCGCTCTTCAAGAGAACACCATTAAATACGTTACAAAAAAAACGACCGTATCATTGGTCAACCTTACGTAGAAACTGACTTCTTAACCTCGTTTGCATACCTCTGTCTAAAATTATAATACCTGCAAGGGTATTATACGATGGAACAGTAAAAAATATTTAAACTTTAAAGAAATTAAAAGAAATAATTCTTAATTTAGTCTTAAGCGCTCTTCAAGAGAACACCATTAAATACGTTACAAAAAAAACGACCGTATCATTGGTCAACCTTACGTAGAAACTGACTTCTTAACCTCGTTTGCATACCTCTGTCTAAAATTATAATACCTGCAAGGGTATTATACGATGGAACAGTAAAAAATATTTAAACTTTAAAGAAATTAAAAGAAATAATTCTTAATTTAGTCTTAAGCGCTCTTCAAGAGAACACCATTAAATACGTTACAAAAAAAACGACCGTATCATTGGTCAACCTTACGTAGAAACTGACTTCTTAACCTCGTTTGCATACCTCTGTCTAAAATTATAATACCTGCAAGGGTATTATACGATGGAACAGTAAAAAATATTTAAACTTTAAAGAAATTAAAAGAAATAATTCTTAATTTAGTCTTAAGCGCTCTTCAAGAGAACACCATTAAATACGTTACAAAAAAAACGACCGTATCATTGGTCAACCTTACGTAGAAACTGACTTCTTAACCTCGTTTGCATACCTCTG